>JABMBV010006984.1:0-10327 GCA_018906735.1 Mesochorus sp. PSUC_FEM 10030011 | reverse complement strand
AAAAATATATAAAAAAATAAAAAAGAAAAGAAAACAAGAATCGTCGGAGATAGAAGAATTCAAGGGGAAAAAAGGTCCGGTAGTGCTCCCTTGGGATCACACGACAAAAGCAGAAAACGTGAGATCACTCACAGCGGAACGCCAACGAAAGTTACTATACATCGGGGGGTTGTAGACGCGGAGTCTGTTGGATCGCGCATTTCGATTTCGTACCAGTCCCAGGCAAGTGTGCATATATACATATGTATGTGTCTCTATATGTCTCTCTCTCTCTCTCTCACTCTTTTTCTCTCTTTTAACATACACATACATACGCACACACTCATGTGGGTATTCAGTACGCATTCGAAACTTCCGCCGCTCACTCTTTTTCCCATCCTCCGCAGAACATCAAATCTATCACTGGACTCGACACGGGTGGCGCTCGGCACCCACATCGCCGAGCCAGCAGCCATCCCTCCAGGGGTGGATAAATACTTATTTAACGCGCTTATGTATGTAGAAGCAACGGCAACGATACGAATCGTAAATCTGTCCGAGAAAGCAATGCTGCTAATTATATACATTCCGGTAATGCGAGAACGAGGAAGGGAATGAAAGGTGGGCAGACGTCAGGTTGAAGGGGAGGAGGGGTGGGGAGGGAAGGAGGTTTCAGAAGCAAGAGCAATCGAGGAAAAGAGCAACCAGAGGGCTGTCTCTCGTCCTCTCTCCGTCTGGTAAAAGCTACACGGCAAGCCTTGAGGCGAAAAACTACATACCCCTCTTTTGGCCCTTCTACCCCCTCACTCTTTTCGACTCTCTTTCTCTCACCGTCTCTCTTTGCCACCATTGTTCTTACAGCCCTCATTGGCTCGAAAGACTCACAGATTTATTGCCAAAGAGAGAAGGGAAAATGTCGACCTAAGCTCATACGTACGCAAGCTTGGCAGTTTGCATGCCTCCCACCTTTCATTTCTCCCCCCTCCCCCTCCTACTCTTCCAGTTTCATACTCGACCCGTCTAGTGCAAGTGAGACCAAGTGACATCGTAAGGTCGAGAGGAGAGAACGATCTTTTGCCTCTCTTCCAAGGATGAAGGAAGGGAGGGGAGGAGGAGGAGAGAAGGGATGAAGAAACATTATATATTGGTGCGTGTGAAAAAGTTAGCACTGTGTGTATTATAGAATCGGGTTTATAATGTCTATATATATATTTTTTTTGTGGTATGCGAGAGAGCGAGAAAGAGAGTGGGAGAAACAAAACGAGCTTGCAAGCTCAGGGGTATATCGGAAGAGGTGCTGCTGTGCTGATGCACGCTGGCCGAGACCGAGTGAAGCTCCGTTGCTTCCAAGGGAGGGGATTTTGCCAGGCTGCAACAGCACCGCTACTATGCCAACTATAACGTCACACAACCACTACGCGGGAGCACAAGCAGAAGTAGAAGCAGCAGCAGCAGCAACGTAGGAAAGAGAACGAAGCTATAAATTCCATCCCTCTCCGTCCACGCTCCTCTCGTCGTGCTATATTGCTGATTTATAAATATGACTGTAGCGAAGTATAATAATATAATACGTACGTACCCACCGAGCCACGACGGGGCTGCCCCCTGTCTTGACTCGCACCACCGCTTTCCTTCCTATACCCACGTTTTACCTTCTCTTTCTCCACCGCTTCCTTCTCTCCATCTCGAATACCTCACAGACTCTGTTAGTGTTGCGATCGCGCTGTTTTTGTTTGGGTTGTTTCAGTTTTTAGTATATTTTTGTTTTATCAGAGAGATAGAATAATTTATTATACAATTTTAACAAATTCATCTCGTGAGAATTGTTAAGCTTGCGAAACAAAAGATTTCGACAAATTTTCATGTATTCATAAAAACGAATTATTTTTTTTATTTAGGTTTTTTACTTGTACTTCATTCATGATTAACAATCGGATGAAAATCTAGGGCAAACTGCGCGATACCCTTTGTGTAGCAACCCCAAATGAACCCCAAGTTTCTCTAGTCCCGCTAAAAACAACGACTGTCAGGATGAAACCATCTCGCGTCAGCGGTGAACACGAATGGACCCTTTTCAGGGGTCTTATACAACCCTCAAAAGTAACCAGACTCGGCCGTCGTGAAGGACAGGGAGGGGTTGGAGTAAAGGCAAGGATATTCGGTATACGTTGTACGGTGTCGGTGTCGGCACAGACGCTGTAGAGGAGAGTAGCAAACATAGAACGGAAACAAAAACTAGACTTGAAGCCGGCAACTTGCACTCGCGCGTCCCCTTTCCAGGGTACCCTTTGCTACGGGAACGGGTACAATGTCACTTGCAGAGTATAATCAGGATTTAAAGCGAGCGACCGAGAGCATTCTAGAGAGTCTGAGTCGTCGTGGAGCGTAGTCGTCGCAGTCGTCGTTTCAGGGACGAGAACGAGGCACCCTCCCGACGTTGTAGGGTGGTTCGGCATGGGCAGGAAGGAGAGAGAGAGAGGGTGGTCGTGCTCGCCGGAAGTGGAAACTGTACCTCCCCGTTTCCCCCTCTCCCCCTCCCTCCCTCCCCTTCCCGTTAGTATAACGCTCGTGCTTGACTGCATACGCGACCGGGTGCGACGCCAGGCGTTATTAAGGCGCGACAAGAACTCTAGCGTGATGAGTGCGACGCCACACCAGAAGATACTCCCCACCGCCCCCCACTCTCGCCCCTCATCCAAGCCGCCATCTCAACCGATTCCTCCTACTCCCCGCTACCTCGCACGTAACTGCTCTCATCCCGCTATCCACCCCCACGGACTTTCCCGTGATTTATGCACCAGCAACATCCAGCAGCAGCAGCATCCTGAAGTCTAAAGTCACGCCGCCGAATGATTTCGGGTCGGCAATCTACCCTCCCGCGTTGCTCTCATCTCAACGATTTTCTCGTTTCCTCGCAATTTACCGTGTACTACGATGTTCTGGTCCGTTTCTGGTATCCAGAAGTTTACGGTCAGCTAGCAATATTTTGCCGATTAAAAACTCACGACAATGCCACTTTTTTCAGGTCCAACAAAATGTGAATATTAATTTTTATCATTTATTTCTTTTTTTCTTTGTACAACCAGTTATAATTGAAATTCAATTTTTTTTTTAAATGCAGCAAAAAAATCAACGAGTTTATTATTGTCATATTGTTGGGGATGAATCTTGTAGAAGAATAATTGATCCCACATAATGTTTATTGAGAGAAACAGCGATACGAGCACGAGTGTATTGGTGGTACACCAATAGTGACCTGGCCGGAAGATACCATGCTGATTTATGCGACAGTGAAATCCACCGAGCTCTCGGTCGCCGGGACGACGAAATGGTATCGACGGCATTGATCCACTGCTTTTAGTGGCGCGATGGTCAATGCCGTTGGTTCACACGTCGAGGGACTGTCATCGTCATCGACTGCAGGCATCAGAGGATCACTGGGTATAATAATTGAATGTGAAAGAGCCCACGTACTTTATCGCGAATTTATTCATTTATTTTTCAACAATTATACAAAAGTATTTGAAAAATAATTTCAATAAAATGCTCTTCACTTATTTTCACATTTTTTTTTTTTCATCATCTCAGTTAATCCTGTAATTAATCTTCAACCACGACAGTTTAAATTCTCAATACAAATCACGAAAAAACGAAATTGTAAAACGTATTTAAAAAAAAGAAATTTTCAGAAATAACGGTACAAAATGAAATATGTTTAATCTCGTGTGGTAACGCGCGATACGTTGATCAGCTCCTTTGTCCAATCTGCATTTATAAAAAGTTGATTTGGCGCGTTACGGACGATGTTTGGTTGAGAAAAGAAGGAAGGGAGATTCAGAGCATCGCTTAGTTCGAGGAAGCCGTGAAAAATCACAGTTGATTTGTCCACACGATGGATCACGTGTAACGCGTCGTAGATCAAACGTAGGACGTTATTTATTGGCAGCAGCTGACAGTCCGACGTGGATATATGTTACATCTACAATTATACTTATACATTGATACTAGAGTATGCACCGAGGCAGGCGGTAAGAGCAGGCGAGCCCCTCTGGACCCTGCAGAACCTTTGCCCGCGTTTTCCCCTGCTGCCTCGCGCGAAGTCGCCCCTCCGCGATTCAGCATCCATCGTCACATTCATCCACACTCTTCTGCATCAATCCTGTCGCCCTGGCTTCCCCTCCTCCCCCCCCTCCTTCCACCCTCCTTCAACTCTCTGGCTTGCTTACACTCTGTATTTCGTTCGCCTGAGTATATATGTCTCTGGCGCATGTCTTACGGATACCACCTTGCTGTGCATATATACGAAAAGAACACACATTATAATCCCTCCTCTTTGCCATGTAACAAGATACAAGCAATCCCACAGTCACACTTCATACATGAAAGATACACAGATACGAATTTCAGGGAAGGAAAGAGAGGGGGGAGGCGTGTGTATGTGACTCCCGCTGTTCGTACCGGCATTCCCCTATCTCTCTCTCTTTCTGTCTCTCTTCTCCTGTCACCAATAAGTCAAAGTTATCCCGGGCAGAGAAAAATGCCAGGCGTTTCCCAGAGCAGAGAAAGGCTGGCTCTCTCGGCGTGATTTGTGGCAACCGCTTGCTCAACTCTCCACGGCAATGAGTCGGTCAGTCGTAAATATCGAGCCAGAGAATGACCGTCCGAGGAAAGGGCACAAGAGGATGCGCGACTTCACATCGAGACGCGGCCAGGACGCTTAAACCTGCCTTATGAAAATGGTGTCGAAACTTTTGTCCTCGATGGATCGTATTCTTGTCGCGGATGCGATGGGAAGTCATAATTTTTTTCCTTCGCGTCTTTGTTCTCGGTACTTTGCATCATGACTATATTGATCTGGTCAAATTTTTTTTTTCCACATTGTCACAGGAATTTCGAGTGTATTTTCAGCTCCAGTTGGTGCTGAATCGTTTGACCTTACAACCCCGTCATTCGCACAGTTCTGTACCTCATAAATCGTGAAGATCCACTTTGAAATCACAGCTCACTGAATAATCATCTATGGGACGTACTGGTATATAATCAAAAGTCAATCCTATGCGCGCACACTCTGCCGACTGTACGTTAAATTTACCTTTCGCGCGATAACATCGGAGCGTTCGATCCGATGCGATCCGCGCATCAATCCGCTGCGCGCGGACTCGAGCAGTTTTGGTCGAACTGACTCGAGCCTTTTTTACTCTTGCTATACCGTTGTACTTTACAATATATATTCGCAAGAACTTCGATAATGAAGTTCGACGAGACGGGAGATGAAGATTCGAAGAAGAAGAAGAAGGCACAGAAAGAAGATGAAGAAGAGTATGAAGAAGAAAAAAAAATACGGCATGTGAGTGAAACGGAGAATGGCCGATCAAATTCACGTTCATCGAGGCGCGTTCATAACATTCGACGATGAAAAAAGAGAGAGAAAGCTAGAAAGTGTTGGGCGTACGAAGAATAAGAGAGAATGAGAAACAGAGAGAGAGAGAGAGAGAGAGAGAACGAGAGAGTGCCAGAAGGAGAGAAGAAGAGAACTGCGAAAGAGTACGGGGCTCGCGGTATAGAGGGAGCGAGCTCCACCCCTCCCTAAATCACTCATTCTTTAATAATAGACAGATCCCATTATAATGCCCAAGATTTATATCCGCAGCACCCTCCTTTTCTTTTTAACGATAAATTTCGTGTGCCTTTCTTTCTTCTCTGACCCCCCGCCATTCCCGCGTCATGCAACGCGCGTACTCGTCGCCCTCACAAACGCGATTCCCTCTCCGTCCGTCCGCCTCATCTGGATTAGCACATACTCCCCCCATGGACTCGCTAACGAATCCTCTCTAATAACGAGACGGAAGATTGTAAAAGAGTTCAACGGTAGGTGTGTCCGTGCGTGGCTTGACTCCGAAAAGTCAACACGCGTTTTCATTGACAGAAGCCAACTATTATTTCTGGCTGCTCATAATTCAACTTTTTGTTTTTTAAATACCTTTTTTTTCCCTGGTTTCTCAGCTATACACACGATCCGTTATGACGAAAGGATCACTTTTAGACACCGAATGGACCATTCGCGTCTGTCCTTATCTTTACTTTCTACCTATAAATTTTGTTCACTATATACATACATTAAGTAAAGGCCGATGAGGAAAAAAAAAAGAAACGAAACAACAACGCGTACATTAAAATATGATAGGAATGACATGAGAAACGCGAATGACGATGTTTTTGCATAAAAGATATGCCAAAAGAGGGGAAAAAATAAAATTTTTTTTTTTATACATCTTTGGTAGGTCGGTGTGCGATATGCAGTAAAGCAAAGTGTCAGTGTCGTCTCCCCGCCGTGAATCCAGAGTGTGATACTCTTGGGGCCCGCTGAAAGTTGTTCGCCCGAGTCGTTTTGCTTCTCGACGCGATGTCTCGACGCGAAGTATAGCGAGAGGCCCGGGACGAAACTCGATCTATAAATATTGTCGAAACGCGTCAAATAAATTCGAAGCTTTCCCAGGTAAAGGACTAAAAGGAGGAACGGTGAGTGATGGGACGATGGCCGCCGCAAGGGTGACCCCTATTTATTGCCGAATTAAACCGCGTCACCATTAATTTGCATACCGTTGTTGGGCCAGCACTAATGTGCGGAACGCGTTCTTCTCCGATACATTCACGCTTGTGAGACACACACGCAAAGAATATCCGTGCACGCCGCGATTCACCAATACATAAACACGCAAATACATACTCTCTCTCTCTCTCTTTCTCTCTTTTTCTCTCCTACTTACTTTCTGTCCGCAACGCGACGTCAACGATACGAATGTACAGTGAATGAAAGGATGGAGCCCAGGGTTTGCATACTTTCGGCTCACTCACGCACGCATTTTATGTTATCCAACGACCGTCGACTTACGAATCGCCCAAGATTTATTGGACTCTCGGAGTTCTTGACTTACCCAGACAGTAAAGAGATCGTTGATCTCGATGACGGTTCGTCCGCAGTGCCTCGAGAATGTCTTTCTCTATTATATGCGCACTTGAATCTTTTGTGTTTTACTCGAATTTGCTCTATCTCAAATGAAATTGAGCCGTTAATTACAATGAAACTATGAATCATATTTTCTTTCGTATTGTGTTTCGTATACGCGAGCGTACGACGAATCCTAAACAGCATGCGAGAAATCAATTTTTCTATTCTCTTATAAGTGAACGATAATTTATTCTAACTGACAGAACAATAAAAAAAGGAAGAAGAAAGAAAAAGATTGGTAAGATAAGTATCTCGGAAACTGCTCATTACTCTTGTCTTATTCATCGTGAAAAGGAAAATATTCCCAAGATAGGCTCCCTGCGTAGTTATAATTCATTCGGTACACAGGTATAATTCACATAGATATAATTCATATAGTATAATCGGTTCATCTTACCTGTCTTGAATTCCCCCACGCCACGTTACTGACGCATATATTAAATCGGCGCTCTTTCGACTTTTAACCCCCTCTATATATCGCCAATGTTAACCATGTCGTATCGAGATACAATACCGAAGAAGAGAGGGGTTGGAATGAGGAGGGGATAGAGGATGACGATTACTTGAGGGCAACATTGAATCACTTGACTGCAATCCAGGTACAAGAAAAAAACGTGGATGGTAAATTATGTCTTTATATATTTTTATTTTGTATAATTTCCGGAACTGATTAATAAATAGTAAGCTTTTTTTATCAATAATAAATTACTTCTTTATTTTAATATAATAAAAATCAGGTATAACTACATTCGTACACGCTAATTTCAAAAAACAACCCAAAACGATTTTAATAAAATTTTGAGAATGCATGTAGTTGGTTTTCGCTTGAAAGATAGAAAAGAAAATTTCAGATTTATGTTTCAAAAATATATACAACTACAAATTTCAAATTCCTTACACCTGCACCCTTCGATATTTTTTTTATAGCAATTTTAAGGATTATTTAAAAGAAAAAAGGGTCATCATTCATTTTTAAATTTAAAATATTGGGAAACAAAAAAATTTGATATAATTGAAAAGTCAGTTAGGAAAATTTAGACACATTTTTAAAATCATAATTTTTTATACACATCCAATCATTATTAACAAATTCACAAAAGAATCATAAGTTAATTTATTTAAATTTGAACGAGACAACGTGTGTGCGTTCAGCTAGTATTTTGATGTATTTTACTTTGATCTAATTTTTCGCATTGATAAATAAACAATAAACAATTTTTTGTCAAAGAAAAAAAAGAAAAAAATAACTTTGGAGTAGATGAAATTCACGAGTTTTTATACGCTTCAGAAGCTTCCAATCTCATCTAATAATTGCTGTATATATCATTGGTACATATACGCAACAAAGTACGCGGCTCTGTAAAATAACAACCCCAATATTGTTGAGATCAAGGGGAGCCGAACCAGAGAACGAGTCAGCGAGTAGTTTTTTTTTATCCTTTTTTTTTGTCTCGTCTCATTCTTCTCCTTCTTCCTCTTCTTCTTCTTCAGAGTGTGTATATAAACGGGTTCTGTTGGCCGTAAAGATGAGTCCCAATGATCGGAAAGTCGATTCCGGCCGGTGTGCGTAAATCACTCTGTTCGTTGTGAACGAGGGCCGCGCGCAAGGCGCAAGAACGCGTTATCTCTCGCTCGCGTACACAGGCCCCCGGGGGGTGCGCCGAAAGGGTGGTGCGGGGCTAAGGAGGGTGTGTTGCGAGCACGAAACGGTATCCTATGAGGGCGAACGGCAGCTAGAAGTAGAAGCAGAAGCACCCGGTAGCACGTCGTCCGGGCTCCATCGAGCGACGACGACGACGACGACGACGACGACGACGACGACGATCCACGCCATAAATTAGCAATTATTTAATTTTCGTAGGGCCACGGTCCTTAGACGGCTCTAAATCAGTCTCCGTGCAAAAAGCATAGATAACTATGACGCATGGCGCTCGGTAAAAGAGACAGGGGTGCGAGCTACCAGGATTGGGTGGCCTCGCGATGAAACGGGTGCCGGAGAGAGCAACGGCTCCAACGACGGGGTTGTCCCGAAGTGTCGGAAATAGAAGGGCGGGAGTTTTGCGAAAAGACGAGGAAGAGCAGAAGAGATAGATAGGTTTGTTATTTCTTGCATGAACTATTAGATAAATAACAATACAATAATCGTTTTTTTTTTCAAATTTAAATAAAGAACAAAAATTAGATAACAATAGTAACGAGTTACTACATAAGTTTAGGCAAATAATGACAATATGTTGATTTTTTCAAATCATTCGCAATATTTTGCGAAAATTAAATAATTTGCATTTAGGAAGTTTCTTTAAAATAATCAGCCATTGTGAATTTTCATAGCAAAATCTTGAAACTTTACTGAAAATAAGTGCTTGATTTGTAATCAGAGAACAATTTTGGTTCAAGGAGAAACGTCAGTTTGAGGAAAACAAGAATTTATTCGTATTTAACAAAAAAAATAAAAGCAATTGCATTATTTTTAGGTTATAAACAGTCGACTATCAAGATGCTTAGTCAACAAAATCACCATTTCACTGACTAAAATTTACCAACATATTTCATTGAAACATACATATTTTAGAATTAATTAAATAAAATTATTTGAACCCTAAAAAAAGGATAGGCTAAAAGTGTCGAAATCTTTGAAATTTTCTCCCTCAAACCTCACTCCATACTAAACTGACGATCCCCTTAAATAAACACTTGAAAATGGAAATAAAAATCAAATTGTTGGTTATAAACATTTGGCTTTATATAAGCCAATATAACAGCGCTTTTTGGGGTTAGTATAATTACGACAAGATCCATATATAATCTGAAGATCTTAAAATCGGAATAATCTTTTTTGAATGATACGTCGTCGAGAGAGGCTATATCGACCTCTTTGGTATTAAACAAGCCGCACATATCCCGAGTTTACGGGCAAGCAGCCGCGTTTCCATGCTCTCGGAGCAATATCAATATCTCTGGTGAGCGAATATAAAGGGTGCTCCATACAGAGACTATACAAACGCAAGTCATAGGTCTGACCCCGCGTACGTGCATATAAATGCGAGTGTACCAAGGATGGCCTGGGCTCGTTGTTGGTAGCCTTATCCAGAGGCCGCTCTTAATAATCCTTACGGCTCGATAAATCCTATATATACACTATATAGCATTTAACTTCATTATTTTATGGTATCATACACCTTGAACTGGACATCATTGATATCACAACCGCTTCTTGTGTATTCTCATGCTTCCGTGCGCATAATACAGAATGGGGAGAATTCAACCACACGCGTATTACAATACCAAACACACCCCTATTATATATAAGTCTATATATATATATATACATGTATGCAT
>JABMBV010006973.1:0-10328 GCA_018906735.1 Mesochorus sp. PSUC_FEM 10030011 | reverse complement strand
GATATATTTTTTTTTTATTTAAAGGTCTAACAAATCGTGTGACTTTGGAAAATTGCCTTTTTTTTTATATGAGCCGAGAAAAAAGGCAAAATGTATGAATGGAATTTTCGTCCATAAATTAGGAAAACGTATCAAATGAATTTTTCATGTATCACACGATGTTAAATAAAACAACATTCTATACTTTTAAAAACTCCGCAAAAAAATGCAAATTTATTCGATTGTTTCCTACCTGAATTCCTGTGTCTCGATACGTTGTTATATCGTATCGTTCTATTGTCTGGAATATTCGGCTGAATCATATAGAAATCCGAGTTCTGCATGGGTTAAAATTTTCAATATTGGAAAACGAGTTTTCGAGATTTTTCATGGAGCCGCATGTGTTTGGTTTGAATTTAAATAAAATATCTTTTATTTATTGTTTTTTTTTTTTTTAATGCATACATATGAAATGCCTTGTCGCAGAAGATTTGTATTTTGTGGTGCTGCAAATGTTTCATTGGTAAGAGAACCAAAAAAAAAGTTGACCAGATGAATATTTTAGATTCTGCTCATGGGATACTTTCCCTTCCTTTTGTTTTAAATTGCAGGTCAATAAAGACCGGAGATTTGCGAAGGGCAAGGAAGTGGCGTCGTGAATCATCGTCAAAAACAACGAGCCCCTGTAAGACAAATATTCTCGATCACAACGTAGGAAAAGCTGTAACTGAAGAACCTACAGATACATTAAATTTTGACACTGAAAAATCAAGTACTCGTAAGTTAAAATCATCAAGAGCAACAGAAAAAAGTGTAAAGTGTGCAAGGCTCCCAAGAGGTGATAAAAAAAAATTCAAATATGAAAAACGAGAAACCAAGAAGAGCAACCGAGTCGACGAGAAAGAACTGTCCGGACCAGTGACGTGTGATATTTGTCGAAAAGTATTTAAGAGAAAGCGTTATCTTCGTATTCACATGAGTCTGCACGGATCGCCCCTCGTTTGCGACATTTGCGGAGCGACATTGGCATCGTTATTTAGTCTGGAACAGCACAAGAGACGTCATAACGCGGATTATTCAATATATTGTGAAATATGTAAAAAGGGCTTTTATCACAGATCAACATTGGCTATTCACATGAGCACTCACAACAACGAAAAAACAATAGCATGTGAAATTTGCCATAGAGCTTTCACGAGCTCCGTGTATCTTCGTAGTCACATGAGAACTCACGTTGATCCGAATAAGCGAAAAAAATTTAAATGCCAATTGTGCAATTTCGAAACGTTTTACAGTTATTGTTACAAAGAGCATCGATACACGCACACGGGGGAGGGTAGGACCGAGTGTAAAATTTGCGGAAAATATATTCGTCAACAGTACATGAAGACTCATGAGAAAATGCACACCGGTGAAAAAAACGAGATTTGTGAATATTGTGGCAAGGCTTTCACATCGAAGAAATATTTGACGAGGCACAGGCGCATTCACACGGGAGAAAAACCCTACGTTTGTTTCCTCTGCGATGGACATTTCACCCAGCGATCCAGTCTAACGAAACATCTCAAGCTGCACGATAGTGAGGAGATCGAAGATCGTAATTATCTTATTTCCGATTGAGGCTGGGGTACTCCGAGAGTTTCGAAAAACTGCAACCACAAGCCACCGTGCCAAAGACTATATAAATATTTATTTACGTGAATTTTTGAAAGGTGCTATAAAGACTGAAGAATTTTTAGGATAAATCTCGTCGTGAGCTAATAAAAAGAAAATCCAACGATAATTTAATTCTAATTAAGACCACAGTGCTCCTCTCCGAAATTTCTAGAAGAAAAAAAAATCGACGAAAACGAAATTAGCCTCCTTGTCCATTTTTTTGCTCGTCAGCGAAGAGATATCCGTGAAAAAAATAATAATAAATCTTGGATCCACGGAGTCGCTAGGAAAAATCCTCGTCTCTCCCGAGACGGTGCCCAGGGTGACATCGAATATAGTATTTATTGTGATTTTTTATTTAATCTGACCTAATTTATGATTTTCAGATACGAGCCGGAAATAGTAATGGTTTGCGATGAAGAGCTCGTGGAAGGTTGCATCGTAAAGGACGAAGTCGAGGAGGAGAAGCCAGACGAGTGTAAAAGTGTTGGACAAATAGAAGATGTAAAAATTTCGGAGAATTCAAAGAGGTGTTACGAGTGCGATATTTGCGGGGTTGCGATGACGAAGAGGTTTCAGTATCTTCGACATCGTCGAGACCACGAGAGAGAGAATCTTGTTGTTATCGGTCGCTGTTGTGACAAGTGCGATCGTATTTTCAGCGACGAGTCCAAGCTCGCCAAGCACAGGGTCAAAGTTCATCAGAAGGACAAACCCCACGGTTGCATCCTCTGCGGTAAGTCGTTCAAGACCGAAGAGTTCCTGAAGACCCACTTGAAGCAGCACAACAAAAGATTTACCTGCGACATATGCGGCGTGTCCAAGGTGTCCGGGTACGATCTTCGTCTACACAAGAAGAAACACAACAAGGAATACGTGACACATTGCAACGTATGCAACAAAGGCTTTTACACGAATCAGACCCTCGAACGCCACGCGCTCACTCACACCGGTGAAAAACCATTCGTATGCCAAATCTGCAACACCCCATACGCGAGCTCCGCTTATCTCAGGATGCATCTCAAGTCTCACGGGAAACGTGACACCCACAAATGCAACATTTGTAATTTCGAGAGCCATTGGAAAGCCGCCCTCAAAGTTCATCTCAAAATACACACAGGAGAGAATCAAATGACCTGCGACATTTGCGGCAAATCCGTATCGAGCAAACACTATCTACAGATTCACATGAAAATACACTCTGGTGAAAAACCACACGTTTGCCAAATCTGCGACAGGGCGTTCAGCGTCAGAAAATATCTCGTTGTCCACCTGAGAACTCACACCGGTGAAAAACCCTACGAGTGCAAAACGTGCCGCAAGAGATTCACCCAGCAGGGCTCCTTGAACGCCCATATGAAATGTCACAACACTATCACCAAGTGAATTCAAAGCTCTAACACTTTTCGACAAATTTTACTTCGTTACCTTTTTGCTCGACTCGATAAATTCGAACTAATTCAATCTATGGTTAATTTTCAACTTAAGGAGTTTCTTTAGTGATTGTAAGGCGAGGTGAGGTGTAAGGGATGAGGTCTATAGTGTCCCTATTTTTTGTTTGTTCAAAAAAATAGCATAAATGATGTAAATAGAAATTTGGTTATACCCAGAACTATAAAGCATTTTGACAGATTTTCGCTTATCACTATTTCAAAAACAGTTATGAATTTTTTTCCTCGAACACTCACATGTTCGTTAAATCAACAATTTCCTAAAACAAGTTAATTTTAACAAAAGTGATAAAATAATAGATTCCAAAGTATCGAAAAATGTTTGAGTTTACTTCTTAGTTGGATCAACGTTAATTTAATTTTTATAAATAATGTATTTACATGGACGAGGTTATTCGATTTTTCAATTTGTAATATTTTTTTCTCAAAAACTAATCAGGTGAAAATTATGAAAAAAAAAATTAGGGTTGCTAGGTTGCCTTTTTGCATAATTCTTCTAAAAAATTTTCAAATTTTTTTCATTCATTTCAATGTACCTAAAGAAACTCCTTAAATATTCAAAAAAAAATTTATTTGTTTGAAATACATTGCTAGAGATGGTCTCTTATTTTTGGTTTTTATTCATAAGTCCAGAGTAATTTATTTGTAAATAGTCAATTCATCGATATATATTTTTTTTAATTATAAAAGCCTACTGTAATCGCCTAGAAAAAAAGACGAAGAATAAGCGCGATTGTAAGCGATCTCATAGATTTACAAAGAGAAGTGTTTGAGAATAATGCGAGAATATATGAAGGTAAGTCGAGAGGAAAGAACCGATAGCTGCAATATTAGAATATGTGCAGGTTGCATAATAACACATAATCATGTTAAAATAAAAATAAATGAAATATAAAAAGAAAGAAATATATGAGAGATGTAAAGAGTGTTATTTTGTGTTGTCATTGACCATTGGTGTGTGCACGATTCTAAAAATTTCTCCTTAAAACTTTTCATTGAGTGTGGAAGATTAAAAAGAGAAGATCAGGAACGAAAGGACCGAACGTAACAGAAAAAGTCCCAGGAATCTGACAGCTTGTTTTTTTCTTTTACATTTTTCAGATTAACGAGCTACGACGACGAGGATTTATTGATAATTCCAAAGGATGAGAAATCATCGTTGATGATTGGGAAAAGGGAACAACTTGGAAATTCGTCGGAGATGGAAATGGTAAATTTGGGATCAACGAGCAAGGATCGTTACCAGTGCGGACAGTGTAACAAGAATTTCAGATCGAGGCATCTGTACGAGGGTCATCGTGTTGCTCACAGCGATGCGCGTCCCCACAAGTGTGACATTTGCAACAAAACCTTCAAGCGAACGAACACCCTGGCGGTTCATCGTCGAATTCATACTCACGAGAGAAATTTTGTCTGCGACGTTTGCGGCCGAGCGTTTGTTCAGGCGTCGCAGCTGGCGACTCATCAGCGTCGTCATTACGAGAAATACACGTGTTTCTGTGGAACCTGCGGCAAGGGTTTTTTCACGAACGCGGAACTCCACGGTCACATGAACATGAAACACGGGGCGAACGAGCACGTCTGTCATTCCTGTGGCAAATCCTTCCCGAACAATCACACCCTCGCACGACACTCCAAGTGTCACGAGCCGAATTTCAAACCGGTTAAACATCAGTGCGAGATATGTGGCAAGGTATTTGCCTACAAAAATTCTCTCGTTGTCCACGTAAAATCGCACACCGGCGACAACAAGTACGCCTGCAACATTTGCAAGAGAGTCGTGTCGTCCAAGGGTTCGCTCCAGGATCACCTTAGGCTTCACAACGCCGAAAAATCACTCGTATGCGACATCTGCGGGAAGGCTTTTCACAAAAGGACCTCCCTCGTCGTCCATAAAAGAACTCACACCGGTGAAAAGCCCTACGGCTGCGATACTTGCGGAAAATCTTTCACCCAACACTCGACCCTCGTCATACACAAACGTTATCACACCGGCCAGAGACCATATCAGTGCAATTATTGCAACAAATCTTTCGTCTCGAGAGCTTTACTCAATGCTCATTTCAAAGCTCATGCCTCTAGGCTCGTGGTTATAAATACCCAACGTAACGATGATATCGTTGATCGATCAAATGGTTAGAGAGAGTACGAGAACGAATTACATGTACGAATGTATGACGATATAACATTTGTACGAATTTTTTTTTTGTTTTTGCCAGTGAATTTATTTTATAGATACAAGTTTTTTTTTACCAACTGCGATATACAACGATGGTTGTAAATAATAAATGAATCTTCATAAACGATGATGATTGACGATTTTTACCGAGCACTCTCGAAAAATCGAAAGAAGGTCTTGCGAATCTTAAAGAAAAAAAAAAAAAAAAAATTGTACCCAATTGTCATTCGTGTTGATTCTCATTATCTCGGATACTTTCGAAATTATTATGAAAAGGTTCTTGGTTTTCGACTTGCAACAAAAAATCCAAGCATAGAGAAAGAGATGGAGGAGGAGGAGGAGGATATTGAGAAGGAGGAGGAGGAGGAGGATAATGAGGAGGAGAGTAAAAAGGGAAAACGTAAACGGAGCGGCGAACTGATGCGATTCATGAATTTTTCTATTTCAGATACAGCCAGCCACAGTTTCCCGAGCAAGATTTATCCTCGATGACGATGTTGGCGAAGCTCGATTTGGTGAGGAAAGTCGTGGATCCTGTGAAGAGTGTTGCAAGCGAGGAATCGTCGTCGAAGTTCGTGCCGAAAGTCGAGAAAAAGCCGTCTGAACCGGAGATCAAGGAGGAGGCGATCGATACGGAGGAGGATGAGGAGGATGATGAGGACGAGGATGAGGAGGATGATGACGAGGAGGAGGACGTGAGGCTGGAGGATTTGTCGTGTAGTTGTTCGTTGTGCGGCGAAACTTTCGGTAATCAAATACTGTTGGACAAGCACGAGCTCGAGCACAAGAGCAAGCATGCCAATACGTGTAGCGAGTGCCATCGTATATTTCGTTCGAGCGAAACTCTGCAAAAGCATATGAAGATACACGCCGGTAAAAAGCGAAAGGGTATGAAAAAAGGTAGTAAATCGGCGTCCGAGTACGTGTGCGAAAGCTGCGACAAGGTATTCCGTCACAAGTCCAATTATTATAAGCATCGCTCGCGCCATCGTGACGGTGAATTGACGTGCAAGCATTGCCCGAAGAAATTTCGTCTCTATCGTGACTTGAAGAGACACGAAAAGACGCACTTTTATCCGAGCTACGTTTGCAAAGAGTGCGACTACGAGACAACCGTTTTGGCGGCACTGAGCATACACATGACGAAACACGCCGAAAAATCGGATCTGCCATTCAAGTGCAACGAGTGCGATAAGCGCTTCCGGAAGGCGATTGATCTTCAGGAACACTACAATATACACTCGGGCGACAAACCCTTTGCCTGCCAACAGTGCGACAGCGCGTTTTACCTGAGACGTCAATTGTCCGCCCACTGTCGTCGTTCCCATCCTGAAATCAAAGCCAACAAAGTAACCAGCACCGCCTGCGACATATGCGGACGCGTCTTAGCCACCAAACGATCCCTATTCCGTCACCGAGAGAGCCACAATCCGACAAAATTGTATCTCTGCGATTTTTGCGGCAAAAGCCTCAGCAGCGCCGAACACCTGAAGAAACATCGACGCATTCACACAGGCGAGAAACCCTACGTCTGCGACATATGCGGCAAAGGCTTTACCGATTCCGAAAATTTACGCATGCATCGTCGCGTTCATACCGGCGAAAAACCGTACAAGTGCGATCAGTGCCCGAAAGCTTTCTCCCAACGTTCGACCCTCACGATCCATCGTCGCGGTCACACCGGCGAAAGACCATACGTTTGCAAAATTTGCCATCGCGGCTTTTCCTGCCAGGGCAATCTTACGGCTCATCAAAAATCCACTTGCGTTTAAATGGTTTTTTTTTTCAACATATATGTTATATTAAGTCGCGAAAAGACGCTCGACGAGTCTCGCGTTTGATGAATTGTTTCTTGTTTCTTTTTTTTTTGTTTCGTTCTTTATTTTCCGTCTTTACCTCGTTTCATCCGTTCATTTTTTTTTCTATTTGTTTGTTCCGACTTGTTGTATTTTATGCAACGTGACGCAAATCCGCGACAATTTATCGTACAATTTGTGAAAGAGAGACACACTTGAATGCTTAAGTGGAAAAATAAGAAAAATGAAATACTATTAATTTTAAGGCAAGCTCGTTCCTCTGTTCCGGACTAGCGAAATGATACATCGTTTAACAATGTATCTGCTCGAAAAATAACTGACATAATAAATAGATTTTATATATTTCACGACTTTGTTTGTCGTATGTTGTTTAGTTTTGAATGTCTTGTTCCTCCTCAGCATCGAGCCTGGAATCATCGTGTTACGAGCCTCAACAGATTCTCAAATGATGTTGAAATTAGTATCGTTCAAAGATAAATAGTCGAAGAAAAAAAATCAATATATATTAACATATCTCGGTAATATATTAGACAGGTCATTCTTAAAATTGACTATTGTGATTGCAGAGACATGATCTTGAGTGAGATGGAGTTTGTGAAAGAGAAAGATGAGACCATCGAAGCGAATTCGCTAGACGTTGGCAGTACGAAAAAAAAATGTCGACGATTCGCGTCAGTTCGTAAAGGGCTTGAGCTACGATTGTAGAAATTGCGGTACAATTGTTTTGACGAATTACAAGCATCAAAAGTGCGACGAGATTTTCGTACGCGATTGGACTCTCAAGCGTCATATGTCGAAGCACACCAACGTAAAACAACACGCGTGTAAAGTTTGTGGTAAAAAGTACAAAAGTTCTTACGCGTTGAAAACACATATTACGACAGAACACCGATTTGAAGTACTCGACTAAAATGGTCGTTGAAGAATCATCACCAGAGCGAGTTCACCAAAAGAAATATCAGCACAAGTGTGAACGTCCTTTCAAATGCAACGTTTGCTCCAAAAGGTTTTCACGCTCCTATGACCTCGAGGTTCACACGTTCAGTTACTTGGAAATTAAACGATATCCTTGTGATCTATGCGACAAAACTTTTAGCCAAAGATCAACGATGATGGTCCATAGGGAGAGAAAACATCCCGACAATCGTCCACCACCACCACGTAAATCGTTGAGCTAAGTCGTCAATATGGGGTTGCTGATATGTGAAAACAATAAAACAAATAGTGAAGTTAATTGAAAATCGTTTATACAAAAAAAAAATGATGAATGGAAAAAAACAAGTGGATGTAATAAATAGACGATAGGATATTTCAATACATCTGAAATTTTACTCGGGAAAAAACTCCTAGACGTTAGAAATAAAATTGCTCCACACATAATTTTTTTTGTTCTCTGCCTCATGAACTCTCGCAAATCTTTCTTTCTCTTTCTCTCTCTCTCTCTCTATCTTTCTTTTTTTTCTCCCCATTAACCGACAATGTTATCATTATTTTTAGGTACATCCCGCCAGATCCTCTAGGCCCGGATTATCTCACGGTTAAGATAATGGATGATTTCTATCGAGTGCCCAAGTCCAAGTGTTACATGATGCTGACACGTCCGAGGGTCGTCGATGGCAAAGTAATCGGAAAGCAGCGAGCAGCCTCGTTGCAAACGAACGAGAACGTCAGGAAGACATTGTCCAGTGGGAAAGTGACGAGCAGTCCGCCGATGTCTGAAAAATCGAGCGAGAGCGTGGGAATGAGGATCGAATGTTCACCAAATATTGTTCCGAAGAGAGAGAGGCGGGCGAAAAAGCGAAAAATTAACCAGAAGAAGATCTGGGAGGAAGAACATTGTGAAGAACCTTCAGAGCCAGCGACAGAGAATCGTGAAGATTCGGACAGCGTGTCATCTGACGTTCGCGAGTCTCTTGGTAAAAGGATCAAAAGCGATGTCGAAGAGGTGATCTCCAAAACGGAAGTTGCGTCTCCCGAGGCTGAGGATCAACAGGAGGAAGTGGAGGAGGAGGAAGAAGAAGGAGAAGAAGAAGAAGAAAAAGAAGAAGAAGAAGAAGAAGAAGAAGAAGAAGAAGAAGAGAATTCGATAAAAAATAGTGTGGACATGGAGGATGTCGCGGATACTGTGAAAAGAAGAAAAAGAGCAGTGAAGAGAGTTTCGTACGAGTGTAAAACGTGCGGCTACGTATTTTCACACAAGTCGAAGTACACGAGGCACATGAACACGCACACGAGGAAAAAACCTGAGCCGTTGAAGCTCGAGTGTTCGCCGTGTGGGAAAACGTTCACGGCGCCGTCGACCTACAAACAGCACATGCTCAAACACAGCACGGAAAAGCCGCACAAATGTGACGCTTGTGACAAGGCCTTCAAGCGTGCATACGAGCTCAAGATGCACCGGGAGATCCACAACGGCTCGATGTACACCTGCGACATATGCAGTTTCACAACGGCCTACAAAGTTTCGCTGATGGCGCACAAGCAGCGTGTACATCACAAGAATTATCGTCACAAGTGCGATCAATGCGAGAAGGCATTCATGTCGAAGCACGAGCTCGAGGATCATCGAACTTGTCATCTCGGTGAAAAAAGTTTCATATGCGAAATATGCGGCAAGGGATTTTTACAAAGGAGCTCACTGATCCATCACAAGCGAGTCGTCCATGGCGTCCATAACAGGGCTCCGATGGAGCTCAAGTGCGAAATGTGCAACAAAACATTCGCCACGAAATATTGTCTGCAAAATCACGTCAGCATACATTCCCAAAAATTCTTGTGTTCCCAATGCGGCAAAGAATTCGCCTCGAATTATTCACTCAGGATGCATAATCGGATGCACACCGGTGAACGTCCTCACAAGTGTAACATGTGCTCAAAATCTTTCGTACGTTCGAACGCCCTCTCCGTTCACAAGCTCACTCACGCCGGTCTACGACCTTACGTCTGCGACTTGTGCGACAAAAGTTTCACTCAGCGCACCACCATGATGGCCCATCGGAGAAAACATCCCGGCAGTCATCCCCCACCACCCCGCACATCACTGGTCGAGCTCGGGAATGCCAACGACTCGAATTCCTAGACGGGGGAGAAAGACAAAAAGTTCTTATTCGTCTTATCGTTACTGAAAAAGTGCCAGCGTGATTGACTCTTTCGAGAATTTTTCATATTTGTCTACATCTTTGTAGATAACGAATATAACGAGTGTACCACAGTGTTGGAGGCAATTTCTTTTTAAATAAATATATA
>JABMBV010006962.1:0-10331 GCA_018906735.1 Mesochorus sp. PSUC_FEM 10030011 | reverse complement strand
ATGGTTTTTTCTTCATAATAATGATTATATTGACAAATAGTCTGAAGAATTACGCCATTTTGAGGAATATCCAAGCGACCTCGTTTCCTGTTGGAATTTTTCGTCCTGTCGATAAGAGACTTCGAAAAAGTTTGTTTTTTCATATAATAATAACGATTGAATTGAGAAATATCCCGAAGAATTGCGAGGAATCCACGTAAAATGGCCGTTTTAGTCGAATGCGCGTCATTAGATCCGCGTCTACGGTAAAATGTAAAAGAAGAAGAATAAAAATGGCGTTTCTCGTTTTGAGATACCAGTTTTCTTTTTATATTGTGTATGTGATTCGTGTGTGTGCGTGTGTGTGTGTATTTTCTCGTATTCTTTTTTGCGTCTCTGGGAACTCCGGGAACTAACAGATCTCAGGGTTACTCGTAGAGGTCCTCCCGGAACCCTCTCCGGTATCCGCATAGACGCACGGTTAAGTGTGCATACTCTGTGTGCGCGGAGTAACATAAGCCGAGGAGAGGACGAAGGAAAGACACAGTGAGAGAAAGAGCGAGATGTAGAAAGGGAAGGAGACGAAAGAGAGTTGGCGAGGCATTCGAGGTTTTAACCCTGGAGGGAAGGCCCGCGGAGAAAATACTCGCTGGCTCGTTTTCTGCCGCGGGAGTCGTGAACGCGCTGACTCTTCGGGGTATAAACGCGTTGTGCTCCAGAGGGGACCTTAACGCTCGCAGTTGTAAGTGTCCACGTCTGGTATGCGCCCGGTGTGTACAGCCGGGATATATGGACGTCCCTACCGTTCCTCGTTTCTCTATTTATCTCGTTCCCTCTCTGCCTCCCTTTTCCGCCTCTGTATCCTTTTAAAGCCATGCTCACTTTCGCCTTGGCTTCTTCCGTCTCGTGCAGTACCACAACGTTTCTACACAAACACACACACATATTTATCCTTCGCATATGCAGAGTCTGCCCGAGCTTTCAGGCGTTGTAACCTTTCATGAGCGTCACTCCCGATTTCCGGTTTCTTTAACCCTATAAAAGGTTATACTTCCGTAGAATCGCAAAAAAAAATTAAAATAACCAGAAACGACTTTCTTTCATCTTTTCACCCTCTCCCTTTTTTTTCGTCTTATTTATTTCCTCGTATAATCTCGCCCTTGTGATGCAATCCGTGATTGTCTGAGTATTTGGAGCTGCGAGTGTGGATAAAAGAGAGAAAAAGTTGAGAGGAAGGACCGGAGAGGGACTGGACTCTTCTCCAATCTCCGGCGCTCTCTTTTTCTCTTACATCAACGCTTACACACCTTATTGGAACCCCGCGATATCTTTGCCCCAACCCCGCTCGCTCTTCTTCCCCACCTTCGAACTTTTCAGTAGCCCTCTCCCTCCTCCTCCTTCTCCTCCTCATCCTCCTTCCTTCTTCTTTTGCTCTTCAGCGAGCTAAATATAGCTAACCGAGGGATATAAATAGAACGTAACCCTGTGTGAGGCTTGGACCCTGTGTGGCTTAAGGGTCAGTCGAGTCCACCGCGAGCTTAACCTTCATCATCATCGTTTTTCTTCCGCCCCGCCGCGTCTTCATCCCCCCCATCCAACGTTCCTCGAATCTCTATCCGCTTCAACTTCTCATCTGCCCGTTTTTTATATTCTTCTTCTTTTTATCCTCCTCCTTTTTCAACTTTTCTATTTCTCGATGCTTCGGGCGATTCCTAAGAACCTCGTTATTTCAACACGAGCTGGAATCGTTATTATTATCGGTATTCCAAGGCGGGGTGAGGATTAGTGTGGTCGAGGGAATATCGTAACATGATCTGTTGTGCCGATTGAAAAGTTTCTGTTCGAACGGCACTGACGCGGGTTAATTGCGTTCGTTGAGTATTACCTTTTTCAATAATTCTGGACATTGTCCCGATAAAATGGCGACTTGCCAAAGCGATGGGTATTTATATATATGAAACACCAAATTCTGCGATCGACTTTGAAGTCGAAGGGAATTTTCTTTCGAACTCCGTGCCGTTGGCTCAACGTCCTTAATTAACGAGTATGAGGCCGAAGAGAGCGAATGATGAGAGGTAGAGAGAGAGAGAGAGAGAGAGAGAATATGGGAAAGAGTATGGGTATATACAGCGAGAGGAAGAAAATAAGATCGCGCGAGAGAGCGAAGAAGAACTGGTATAAGGGCGAGGGGGAGGGGGATTAATGATACTGACGTCCCACTCGTGCTGACGAGCGAGGACTCGACTGCCCCCTATGTTGTTGCTTCTGCTGCATTTGCTGGAAGATACATGCGCGCTGCTCACCATCCGCGAGGATATTGCCAGTGTGTGTGTGTGTGTATGTGTGTTGCAGTTGGGGAGATGCTGCGCCCGGAGGGAAAAGAGGGAGGGAGAAGGGAGAAGCAGAGAAAATGCCGAAGAAGGAGAGTAAGAGGAGATGGGGAAAGACGGAGCGTTTGCGCCCGGGCACACGCAGGACGTTGACCTACCCAGGATCGGGGAAGGGGGCTTTGCTTTGCGCGTCCTTGAGGGATACAAACATGGCGAGTTTATGCAATAACGCGGCTCGTTGTATATGTAACAACTCGCGCGACAATACATCCTGTTTCATTTAACTCGGGCTATACGCGCGCGTTGGCCGCGGAAGCAGAATTTCCGAACTCGTTTTATATAGCTTGAGAACTCATTGCGCTACCAATGATCAGAGGTTTTCTTTTTTTCTTCTATATTCCTCGAGAGCTCAACGTTTTTTTTTTCTTTCCTATCCGATCCGATCGAGGGAGGATTTTTCTTCTCATTTGGCAAAAGATTGAAAAGCGGCCATTGCGAGATTCAGCCTGGACAAAGACGAAGTTGACGAGGAAGGTGAAGAGGAAGGTGACGACAGTTACGAAGACGCATGAGAAGCTCCGAGAGTAGGCGTGCGCGAGAGGACGAAGACGAAGATCAGGAAAGAGGCTGAAAGACAGCGCAGGGGAAGAAGAAAGAGGCTGAACGCGTGGGCAGAAGAAGACGTCACGGGAGAAGTATATACGATTCGTAAACAAGGCTCCTCTCCTTCTTCTCCTCCTTCTTCCTCTTCTTCTTCATCATCATCATCTTCTTCTTATTCTTCTTCTTCTTCTTCTTCTACTCTGCGCTTTGTGCATACTCCGGGGGTTTCTAGCTCTCTGTAATACTATGCGCTCGGGGGGGATTGAAGCTTCGACATCGCGGGAAGACACGATGCTTTGTACAGACGCGCGATTTCATCGGGAAGCTTTCTCTCTCCGTGTGTTGAGAACTTGAAGAAGTATAGAAGATGAAGAAGAAGAAGAAAAAGAACAGGATCGATGCAGACTGATAAATCGTCGTTTTTCTCTCTGTGCATGTGTGCAAATATCAGTATATGGAGTAGTAAGACGCGCGTGCAAACCCGCGAGAGTCCACGCGATCGCCCGCTCGCATGGTGGAACATCAGGGATCCTTGAACCTACAGGAATGCAGCGGTTGCAGCCCACGCTACGGCCAGAACTCTCCGCGCTTCTTTCCTCTTCATTCTCTCTTTCTCTCTCTCTCTCTCTCTCTCTCTGCCTCTCTTTTTCTTCTTCGTCGTAACTATATCCGCGCATGCTGCAACATACGTGTGTACCACCCCACTCTTCGTTTCATCCCGCGACCTAATCCCCCATAGGCCGTCCGAGAGCACCGACTACATTCTATATCCAATCGCTCGGGCAACTTGCCGCGACTTCGTACCTGCGAGACCAACTTTCGGAATCAGAAAAAAAATATTATTTTTTTTTTATCCTGGAAAAAACGGCTTGGTTGAATGAAGGCGGAATGTTTGTTCCCAAAATTTGGTTGGGAATTCAGGTCGGAATAAAATAGAAATTCTCTGATGCACGCCAAACTTCAGCGAGTTGAGCCTCGAGTGTGTTTTGTTTGGATAAAAAGCCTCTCTAAACTCTCGACTCAATGGGAGAGGGGGGACAAGAAATAGCGAATGATTGGAGACAATCGATCGAATCCTTGAGAGCGGACGATGAGCGGGATCGAGAGCTACTGCCATACTGGGGGGAAAACGAGCAGCAAAATGTCTGGCCTGCGGAACATTCGATCGGTGAATTGGAGGCTGATGAAAAAGTTGATGAAACTTCGGGGATCTTCGACGAATTCACTCGCGAGTCTTTGAAATTTCGCGAACTTTCGGATGTCGCTGAAGAGCTCGATGAAGAAACCGAGAAATTTGGGTCTGAAGAACTCCTCGAAGATGAACGGTCTAGGATCAGCGACGCGTTTGAAAAGGATCGTGAAGAGGAAGAATTGTACTTCGAGAAATCAAGCTCCGAAGAACGAGAAAAGCTCGAAGATTACGGCGAGGAGTCCGAACGGACTCGATCGGATGACGTCGATTTTGGGGTCCTCGACGAGTTGCCTTTAGAGGTTAGAATCGAGTCGCTCGTTTTATCGATCGTTGAAAATAACATTCCGAACAAATGGATTTCTCCTCGTTATTTTCTCGCTTCGAAATTGCCGATCTCATTCTCGTCGAGGTTGATTGAATTTTTCTCTGCGCCTGTTTTTTTTCTGTTGTCTCTCGTAAGATTCTCCACGATCGCAATGCGACGATTGAAAAGTTGCACCAGATGAAAAACGATGAGACAGAACTGAGGAGGAAAAATCGTCTGCTACAGCATTGGGTCGTCAGGGTAATGGCCAAGGTCGGGAGACGTTTCGATTAATAAAGCGAGAATCGCTCCGCGCGCGCTCTCTCGACTATGTTTTTGTTTCTCGTTTCTTTCTGTAACGTGACACTTTCGTCCAATGCACTTTTTATTTCCTCTCATGTACGTACGGATACCACAGAAGCATCAGACGATGACGCCGGAGGACGAGACCTTGAGTTCAAGCGGCAATGATTACGTGGAAAAATTGATTTCTTACAAGACAACGATAGACGAGATCGAGGCACGTCACGCTGAAATGAGAAACGAACTCGATGATCTCGAGAACAATTTCAGGAACGTTCTCGACGTCGATACCGTGACTTTTGGTCAACTCGTTGCGAGGGAACGAGAAATCGGACTTGGACTCATCTTCAAGAGGAATGGCCGTCCTATCAGCGACAAAGCGGTTGATGCTGTCATTCGTCGAAAAGTTTGATTTACTTTTAATCCATTGAACCGATGATTAAGAATGTTCTTACGTAATAATCACATTCAAATGTTTTTTTTTTCATGTACAAAGTAAAGGTATGATCATCAGATGGGATTTTTTCAAGATAATTTTTTTGAAAATTTTAGTGAATCTTCGCAAATATCATATTATTATTTTTTAATTATTTGAAAGTTGTAACTTTAACATGGGAGATTTTATTGGAATATATTTTATGGAAGATTTTGATAAATTGTGATTTTCAACAAGAAATATTTTGATTTTCCAATGAGGAGTGAAACTCCTTGAAATTTGTTACATACTAAAGTACGATTTTGAAAAAAGTTCATACAAATTTTCAAGAATTTATTATTAAAAATGTTTATGCGTAAGAACATTCTTAAGTGCCACCAAAGACAGAATAAAACAAAAATCAAAAGAAACAACGTGATCAGGTGCTTCGTCGAGATATGCTGAACCACGATCGGTTCAAGTACATTTATCTGTGCCATCGCCTCGAGGACGTAACAGGGAAATTGCGTTTGATCGAAAATTTGGGTGAGGGTATGACGATCATGGATTACGAATTTATAAGCTCGAAGAACGACATTTATAAAGAACAGTTCGAAGAACGGGAGAAAATACTTGAGAGGCTTTATAACAAGTTAAAAAAAAATTCCTGAACGATATTGAATCGAAAGATTTTATGCCGAAAAATCAAGGTCTGACTTGAAACGAAATTCCGTCATTCAGGATCAAAACCATTCTGCATTCTCTGGCTCATTACAAGGAGAAAAATAGCGCGAACGACGCGAGCATCTACCACGAGAAAAAGTATCTGGAAATTGTGACTTCCGAGGTGAAAAAGACTCGGGAGGAAGTGAACGAGCTTCGGCAACTTTTGTGGAAGATTCGAAGTTCCTGCGCTACCAGGAAACATCGAGCCGGTCTCTTGTTCGCCATGTAAATGCCAAAATTCCAACTCTTCTCTTTGTTTTTCCCAACAAAAAGTTTATGTTAAAAATCCGCAGTCCCGTGGTCCGGGAGATGGAAGCGATGATGAAGAGTCTGGACGAACTGAGACTCGCGGTCGAGAGTCTGATTCCGCAGTTCGACAAACCATCGGGGACAATGGGCAAGCTCAAAGTCGATGGAAGTCGGGCAACCGTGACGAGAATGACCAAGGTCAAAAAGGACGAGGGTCCCAGGAAAATGAGACCTGGACGTTGCTGATCGACAATCAACTGTGCGCATGAACCGCAATTTTTCGCGTCATTTTCTTTTTTTTTCTTCTTCCTCGTCCCTTATTTCTCCTTCTATCCTATCATGTGGGGACTCTGACAGATAGATGGAATTATATTCGCGTGATTTAATCGAGTTGTGTAGGCAGGCTATTTGCGGCCAAGTAATAATCGGTGGTAATAATCGTCGTAAGTCTGAGCCCTGGCGTGCGCAATGAACCTTTCAGCGCACATGCTGCTTATTATCATTATTGGCTATTTATTATAATCTCTCTCTCTCTCACTCTCTCTCGAGGATTATAATAATTATAATAACTTTCATCGAACTTGTACTTAATAATAATATTAATAATAATAATAAGACGATCTAGCCTCGAGCCGATTTCATTTCATTATTGTTATTATTCTACTTCTGCGATTGAAGAATTATGGCAACGAAAAGCATTTCGAAACAAAAAGTTATATCGACAATAACAAAAAATAGAAGGATCGACATTTTTGCCTCATGTTTATTCATATATGCACAAGTGTGTATGATGGACGATTCGCACGTGCCTGCAATAACTTTTCTAACCATCGACCTGGCACTCTTTCTCTTTCTCTTTCTCTCTCTCTCTCTAACAAAGATGTTGCGTGGGTGACACTTGGACATCACCGAACCAAGAACACACGTACAATGTTGGTATGATCGCTGGACTCGCGCGTGAAGAACTCGATTATTCCCTCATAAGTCTTGACAGTGTATTCACGTGGCTGTTATACACGCAACTATCTCTCTCTCTCTCTCTTTCTCTCGCACCATTGCGCACATTATGTACACCTCATATCTATGAGAAATTCCTCTTAGAGCCATATATCTGCTCACACACACTCGAGTTGGACAGTTGGACATCATAATAATGGTGAGTTGTTGTAATAGAGTTCCGAACGAATAATCAGGATAATTGTTATTATACAATACTCTGGAGCCTCAAGTATACTAATGAATGAAGATAAACCTTTTTTTTTTATTTTGACAACGAATTTTCGAGATTTTTAGTAATATTTGGTATAATTCGTCATCAGTGGAAAAATTCCAATCGAATGAGCTTTAAAAAAAACGAAAACTAAAAAAAAAAAGATTTTTGGTCATTTTTAGGGAAGTTTTTTTAGAAATTTCGAAAACCTCGAAATCTTGAAATTTCATAATGCTATAACTTTGATAAAAATGTACAGATTGGGTTTTTTAAGACGTCTTTTCGAAGATTTTCTCATAACCAAGCGAATGAAACAAGATTTATTTGAATATCCCAATTGTTGTGGATTTAGCAACCAGTCAAAAATTGGCGAAAATCGATGTTAAGGGATATCCTAGACGTTTTTGCAAAAAACGATACTTCGACCCTAAAAATCTACCAAAAATCGAAAAATCATCGGATTCTCACGTTCCAAAGTCGCAGTTTGAAGGGTTACTCATAAAAAAAAAATAAAAACACAACTCACTAATAATTTAATTTAAAAAAAGTGACATCCATTTTAGTGAAAAAACCTATTTTTGGAAAAAAAAATGGATAAACATTTTTCATTTTCTTTTTCTATTTTTTTAGGACATAAACTAAACTATTCTTATTGAAAAAATAAAAAAAAAAACTGAATAAATTGATACTCGCTATGGGATGAGTAAACACGAGAGAGTATATTAGAGCCCGAAAATAATTTGGCTGCGACGATTTGCATACTGAATTCAAAAAATTTGAATAATATCCCGAAATTATCGAGGCAACCAAACTATCTATTGAATGAAAAAAAAACCGAGATCTATGACGCAATATGACGACTAATCAAGAAAATTGCGTCCGCAGGAATAATTCGATTATTGATCGATCGGTCACGAGTCCTGAGATTATTCCATGAGAAAATATTGTCGAAAAAATAAATTCCACAACTTGACGAGCGCATAGTGACTGAAAAAGTCTGTCAATTTAAAGCCTCGTGTCCACGAGCGCAACATCGTCGAACTTTCCAGGGGGTCCAAACTTTTCGTTTCTTTCTTCTCATGCTCTTCGCGCTATCCTATGGTCTTCTCCTTCTCAATCTAACGTATATCCCCAGAGGCAACTAAACTGCCCATATAGAAAATAATATACTACCATTGGACGCTACTTTCGTCTGGAAGCGTTCAAGGCTCGCATTGTTGGCTCGTGGGTCGTTTCCTTCCTTCATCTTCCCCGTGTATATACTTTTCAACGCTCGCGCGCTTACAATGAAACGAAACGAACACAAACATACGAATTCTCACACACACACACACACAGACAGAGGCGGGCGTGTCCACCCACGTAAAGAGTCCCCCAGGCGTCCGTTAAAAATTTGCGGGGCCACCCGCGCACGAGTGAGTGCACACCTTGCGTGGTGAGTTGTTGCTTCAGGTATATAATACGCTAAACCGTCTATATACATATATACACGAGCAAATTGTGTATATGGGCATATTTGTCCGTACGAATGGGCAGAGCAACAAAAAAAATCACATATACTTGCTACATCAGTTTTTGTTTTTTTTTTTTTGCTTCGCCTTAAGTACACTATGCACATTTTTACTTGCACTCGTGTGCGCACGCACTCACTACAATAGAGATTACCAAGAAATTACGCTACTATTGTGGAAAGACAATGGACAACCGCGAGCAAGATAATATTACACCGTCAAATGTGGAATAAAGTTATTGAAATTTGTTTTGCAATAATCTCGGCACAGGTGCCTACGTGCCTTATTAAAAACGTTTCTCAGAGGATATTCAAAGTGAAAAATTGTGTACGAATTGAAAAAAAAACAACAACAATAAATTTAAAAAAAAACAATTGTAACTGTATTTTTTTAAATGAATCAACATTCAAGTTTCAAATAATGTTTTTTTTTTCGACTCAATTAGATGCAAAATATCCTTAGACCAGAACCGAAAGTTCGAAACATTGTTTATGGACAATATGAAAAAAAAATTAACCTAGACAAAATAGAAAACAAATGTCTTGTTTTTTTTTGTATGTAGAGTATCAAGAATTTTCTTAAAAAAAATTAATGAACGTTAAAAATTAGAATGTTTTAATTTTTCTCATTTGTTCAATGAGCCAAAAGTTAAAAAAAAATCAAAATAATGCCATTGAATGAAAAATTCTATAACTATATATTTTATAAAAATAATAAACACAAAAATTACCGATATTTTTATTTTTCTTAAAATCAACTCGGTGCGAAATGTCCTTGAACATTCCCTTGGACCTGAGGGTGAAAATATGGAGAAATTTAAGGGCAGTCAATTTGCTGTGAGTGAGAAAAAATGGCGTAAATAAACCCAAACAAATTGTGTCTTTGCTCCTGAATTTATGGTCCGATGGGCCAAAAGCGTGAAAGAAGGAGGGGGAAAGAGAAAAGGGAAGTCATCAGTCTACGTAAAACATATTTGGTCCGCTCCGGATTAATTTGTGGCTGTCAACTCGTTCGTGGGTTGGCCAGCAGTGGAAGTCTCCACAATGCTAACACGAATTACATCGAGATTGTTCATTGTGCCCCTGTAAAGAGAAAGAGAGGGAGGGAGCAAGACAAGAGGTATTCATTTCAGTATTTATCCTCGGCTGTTACTGCCCTGTACTCTCAGTTGCGATAATCGCATCTCGCTGCTACCGAATGTCTAATTGCCTATATTACTTGCTGACTCACCCCTCCCTTTCTCCTCCACCCCCCCCCTCTCCCTATCTCTCACTTTTGCTCTTTCGATAGATTAAATCGTTCGTCTGCACGATTCAGCCACTCGAGATCGTTTCACGATTCGAAAAAATCAAATTTTCTCAATCGATCAATATTAACATTGTTTATATTTAGAATTTGATATTAAAATACAAAAAATACAAAAATATTTTGATTTTTTATTCAAAAATTTTAATTAACAGTACGTTAATTCGATACACAAATCGAAGAAATCAAATTTTCTCAATCTGA
>JABMBV010006951.1:0-10331 GCA_018906735.1 Mesochorus sp. PSUC_FEM 10030011 | reverse complement strand
TATCATTTCAGCGGATATTTACGAAGAAACCCAAAATGATTTGAAAAAATATGGACCTGACGTGGACACTGAGTGTCTTGGGGGTGGTAGAATCAATCATGATGCGGCAGCTAAAAACATCCAAGTCTATGGATATTCTCAGGTATTTTTTATTGAGTTACTACAATTAACGCAGATATAACTATTGTTATTCTTTTCTGCATTCTTTCATACGTTTAATATTTCATTCATTTGTAAATGTCCCTGGTGTCAAGAAAAATTTCGAACAATCTGCGATGTAACGTAACGAAGACACGTTACGTAACTTCGAAAACATGTGATCTGTGCTCACATTTAATATCTGAAAGTGCACTCAAGGCCGTTGTATAACACTAAAAGTATCGAGCGCCGATAGTAAAACCCTTTATTTTTAGAAGGTCATCCCCAGTGACGATCGTGTTAAAAAAAATATATATATTTTATAACCAGGGATTTGGTAAAGCTGACCATCAGATATCCGTCTCCCTGCTGAAAAAAAAGTATCCTGATTACGCCATAACTTGGTCGGATGAAGGTTACTAAAAAGGTGAATATAATCTTTTTCTTCGAAACAAACATATACCTTCAGTTTATTTACTGTTTTATTTTTCTTGTAAGTCTTATTGGCTAACAGAACTGGGTTATCAAAACTCAATCAATTAAAATTGTATTATAAATAATGAATAAAATGTATATTTCTAAATTGTATTAAATTATTGTTTTTTTATTACGAAAATTGTTATGTGTGCTTAGGATAAAATAAAAGTGGCGAAGTGTTATTGGGAGATAATAAGGAGGGGGTTGTACTACTTTTTTTTTTATTTCCCAGAATAAATTCGTGGAAAATTGTGTCAAATTTTTTCGACTGTTATTAAAGTACAAAAAAAAGTAAAGTTAATGGATTTTTATATTTAATTAATTTTTTTATGTTATTTAATGTTTTTTTCGTACAAGGAAGAAATATTATATGACTGATAAATTTTATCGGAGTTTGCTCCACCTGAAACTTTGGTACTTTAAAGATTACAAAAAAATCGAAAATTTTTTAAATATCGTAGAAACGATTTTTTTCATTTCTTCACTACTGAATAAACGTAAAAACTCGATATTGAATATCTCAAATATTTCTTCACTGAAATCTCTGTATCATTGCTTTTTCTCCAGTCGGTAATAAATTACTACGGTTGGTAAGAAAGATTATATCAAATTTTTTAAATGAATTTGGTGATAAAATAAATTTCTTCTGTCGATTTATATCGATTGCTGGTAAAATCAATCTCTTCACGAAGAAGCTACTGCATAATAGAAATTTTGTACGACAAAAGGTAATTTACCAGTAGTGTTGGTAATGGCACTGATAGTCGGTAACCTTTAATTAGCAGAGGTTCTCAATAAAACAGGGGTCACGTGTCTGAACAATATCAATGATTATGAATGGTTGATTAAAAACTGGTGTGAAAGTTAATTGATAAAAAAATTTCAGAATTTTTCGAAAAAAAAAACAAGATTTAATTATTACTAATTTTGCAATTATTGAGTGATCATCACTTGGCTCACTTGAGTAAAAAACATTTTAATTTATATTCTGTTACGTCAAACAAATTTTTTTTTCTCGTCAATTAACTTTTACACCGACTTTACACTTACTTTGATTTTTTTGACGTAACAGAATATAAATGAAAATGTTTTTACTCAGACGAGCCTCGGTGATGACCAATTAGTGCGCTAATTGATAAATTTAATAGTGATTTAATAATGTTTGTTAATGTTTAACATATTCTGGTCATGTCGAACGATTAAATATGGTTATTTACGAAAAAAAAAGAATTCGTAACTCGCAACAATGCACTCCAATCGATGTTTTCGTTGCCGAGCGACATGGCCGTTATTTATAATGCAGTTTGGAAAAAAACACGCTTCCGATGAAGACGTTTAAGAAAAATTTTACGTAACAAAATCAATATTTGAAGAGATAAAAATCATGTTTTCTCGGCTAACAAAATCAGTCGTGAGAAATCTTGGTCATAGAAAATATTACGCTAACGAAGAAAATCTGAAGGTAATTGGGTCTTCATATTTTGATTTTTCATGTGGAAAATTATTCGATTCAAGAATTGTTCGAATTCAGATGAACATGTTCGGAGTAAGGAGGGAAGTGGTAAAGGCTTTTGGTGGAATTACGAAAAATGGATTGAGGCTCGAGACCTCTGTCATTGATAATTCATTACCGAAGTCGTCGGGACTGACGCTATTGACAGCAGAAAAATTAGGACCAACGAATGCATCGCAGAATTTATCTCCAAAGCCACAATCCATGAAAAGTCCTGTTGTGTCACAATTTTCAAGTCGCGAATTGGATTTAGAGAGGGTAAATTGAAAAGATGTTTCGAAAGTATAATTCAGATCGAAAAATTCTTTAGTCAACAATCACGAAATCGAAAACTTTACGATAATTAAAATGACTACGAATTAATACGATTTACAGACGTTGATTGAGTTGGGGAACAAAGAGCTCGAACATTCAACGGGAAATTGCACGAATAACAAAATGGAAACTTCGTACCAAAGATCGATATCGAGTTTTCCACTTTCCGAAGTACGTTAATTTATATCTTTCATCTCCTTTCACAAAGTGTTGGCAATTAAACAATTACTCGTCGCGTCTCATTCCCCCGCCCCCTTCTCCCTCTCCCTCCCAAGCCACGAGTAAAAGACAAACTTTTACTTTTTTAATTCTAATGGATTTTTCGCGGGCTATACGCGAATCACTTGTCTATAGGCTAACGTTCTGACGGGAATTCTCAGTCGACTGCCAGCGATTACAACAAACACGACGGAATCGTCAAATCAACGAATGGGAAAGCGATCTGAGATATGGTCGTATTGTACGCCACCGAGTACACAGGTACTGTTGAAACTTTTAAGACCATTTTTTTTTGCATAGTGGTTGCAATCAATTTAATTAAAAATAAGTTGAATTGCTTCTACAAATATCTAAACTGAATGAAGTCATTGATGTTATTGTGAGAGTAAATTTAATCAGTTAATCGCTTGATGGCCGCGATCAAGTTGTTCGTCATTCAACAAATCACAAAATGTTTCGCGATTAAAATATTAAAGTCAAATAATTGGACGAAACGATCAAGTTTGTTGCTCGAACTGGCGGAGTGATACTGAGATTACACGATGAACCCTGTCCGCAGGGGTGCTGGCCAGTACGAAGACGAAATCTGCTTTGTTCTCGCCAAGATTTTGGAAGATTAAGACAATCGTGCAGATCGACGACTGAATTCTGTCGTTGTTCAACCTGCTTGAATCTCAGTGTCACTCCACCGTCAGGTGACGTTAATGAACCATCAAACTGGCAAGTAACTCAAGACATCTCGGTGCAACAACGAGTAAATGAAATCCCTGGAAGCCCCGATGGTTCTGAAATCAACTTGCCGGAAGATACGATGGTTTATCGCGTGAAAGAATCACCAGAATTTGATTTTTCTCTTCGGGAAACGGAAGAAAATCAAAGCTGCAATATTTCGGAGTCAAAGTACAGTGAAAAACTGCTTGAACCATATGTCAGTTCAGAAGTGTACGATGATTCTCAAGACACGACTATTCAACGAGTCGTTTCGATTCGCAACGAAGACATTCGGAATCTTCCAGTCCCATCCGAAAATTTTTTCAAACGTAGCAAGAAATTTCTTGCAGTCAGGTTGATGTGCCTCGCCTGGACATGTCTCGCAGTTTCTACATCAACGTTGTTCGGGTTTGCGCGTTCTTTCGTCACGGGCGTCATTTCCATTGGAAAAATCGAAGCTTCGGATGTTTTATTAGCTTGGAAAAAAATCGACAGCTTTGTCGTGGAATCAGTGAAATCTTACGAGAATCGACCCCTCCGAATAATTTGCAGCGACGCGAATAACCGAATCTTCAATCAATCTCTTAGCGCCATTTTGCATCAAACTCGATGGCTGAGAATTAAATTAGAGGCTCTCGAACGTATTTTAGAGAGCAAATCACGCACGCGATGAGTTAACCATATCGATAGTTTATTTTTTTTGTTTTTTTTTCTTGTTCTCGCGTTTATCGGTAATTAAAAAAAAAAACTGTTCACTGGACTGCGTCCCCTGTACTTTGAAAACCCTGAGTCTCGTGTGTGTCTGTCCTCAGGCGTGTGACGGTACGCGTATCAGCTGCAGCAGCGATTGCGGTTCCGATGAGCCCGATTGCGGCAAAACCAAGAATCCTTGCAAAAAGAAAGAGAAAAGTCCCTGCGACAAGGATCCTTGCAAAAAAGAGAAGGAAAATCCTTGCGATAAACCGAAGAAGGATCCGTGTAAAAAAAAGGAAAAACCATGTCCAAATCCTTGCGATAAACCGAAAAAGGATCCGTGTAAAGGGGGGTGATAGATTGACTTGAGATAATGAAAAAATTAATAAGTTTTTTTTTTTACCTTGTCTACATCTCGAGGATCGTATAATAAATCAACTTCGCTGAACGGATTGATATGTCTCGATCTCACGTCCATTGATATACATTATTTTTGTATTGGTTATTATTAATTATTAAATATTGAATAATAAACTTGATGGTTTTTGTATGTTGCTAATAAAAAAAATGATTTAAGAAGATTCTACGAAATATCTTCTATCCATTTATTGATTACAGCCGAGGCACTTAGAGACGAGGATATCAGGATATCGGAAAGCAAAAATCGTGTACGAAGTAAGTTCAAAGATCATAAAAGTTAGAGAATAAAAAAAAAACGTCGATATTGATCCACCTCCCTTCCGCAATAGTCTTGGCTTCAATATTTCGATCGATAAATTAAACAGTCAGGATTTATCATATAAAATCGGACACAACTCGACTCTCTACCCTACGTTCCCCTGTAGGAACGTCACACGGATGTAGAAAAATTGGCCGCCGATACACCGAACAGAATTCAGAACGATGATTACTACCCTCAGGGTGATGAGTATGAAGATGAGATTGGTACGGGTGAGCATCGGTTGCCCGAGTCGAAGAAATCTTCGAAAAATCGTAGCCAACAAAAAGCCCCGAAGGACGACGACGATTACGATAATTTTTCGACGAATCCCTTATTGACAAGTTGTAGGCCTGATAACTCGCAAAAAATTATCTTAGCGAAGAATGTGCCGGATCGGAACACTATGGAGAGTCTTCAAGCTCTGATCGAGAGGGTGACAGAATTTAAGAGGAGGATATTTGGTTCGTTACCGGATGGAAGTAAAACCCAGAAAAAGATTAAAAATTCGAATAAGCTGGAGAAAAATTCGAAGCACGAGCAATCCCGAGAAGATAGAATGGTGTCAGGCGTCTGATTCGTTCATCTTGGGTCATCCATTTTCGAGTGTTAACGTTTTCTTTCTTTGAATTAAATTTGCTGTTGACGGAAGGGAGGTGGACGATCCGATGTGTCGAGCGATATGTGTCACACTGAGACTGAATAATTGCTTTAATCTCATAAATGACAGGCTATGAGAAGGGATTTAAAATTATGGTTCGGTGATACGGACTGCGGCGAGGGACTACCCGATCGTCCGAGTAAAGGACCCTGTCATCCACCCGATGGCCCTTGCGAGCCAATTAAAGATCCCGGTTATCCAGCCAAACCCAAAACACCTAAGAAAGATCTATGCTTCAAGTGCCCGCCGAAAAAACCTTGCAATCTTAACAAATGTCCACCTGACACCGACGGTACGTGCGGAAAAGCTTTAGACAACGAATCCGATGTACTGAAATTACATTCTGAATCGCAGGCTGTGATCATTAGAGCTGTTAGAACGACGAGTCTCGTGTGCCAAACGTCAAAATTTTATGGTAACGCTATTTCGAGTGAAAAATATCGTCATCTGATTTATGGACAAGTACCACGAAGATTTTATTCGAAATACGATGGTTCATCCAAGTCATCCAAAAAGCCGAAAACCCCTGAAACTTCGTCGCCGAAATCGAGCTCTCATTCCGATTGCAAAAAACCTGGCAAAAACCTTAAACCTGAAAAAGTAGAAGCAAAAGTGCTGTATAGAAAATGTCCACCACCGCCGAAGCTACCAGAACTGCCGAAATGTCCAAAGCTACCAGAACCGATTGCTTCATGTCCTGAAGTTAGTCCGCCCAAGTGTCCGCCTGCACCAGCATTGCCAAAGTGTCCCGAGCTTCCTTCGCAATCCAGCGGATCAATGGACGATAAAAAACCAACGCAAGTAACATCAGAATTAAAAACTTGTCCATCGGTGAAGAGCCTGGCTGATAAGAAGAAAAAAGGCCTTTGGGAACGATTGAATGAACTTACGAAACGAAAAATGTCAACATACGTTAGACCATCATATTATTACAGAAGTATTTCATTGAGAAACTGTCAAATAAGGAATTTTGCAACTTCCAGTTCTGCAAAAGGATGTTTTTCACAGTCTGACGATTCACCGCCCGGGCCACCTTGGAAGCCAAACAAATGCAAGACCATTGAAGACGTTTGTTTCGAACAAATTGATAAGAAGCTCAAAGCTTTGGAATGCAAGAAAATGGAGTGTCCCAAAGATCCGAAAACCCAATGTTACCCTGAAAAGCCTCGATGCACGGAGGTCAAAAAGCCAGTCGAGAAAAAAGTGGTAGTTTGTGAAACTCCTCCGGTGAAACAAAAGTCCGATCCTCCTGTAAAGAAAATAGACAAGTGCCGATCGTCCGAGGTTGCAAAACCGCCAATAGAGAAGAGCGATTATACAAAGAAGAAGTGTGAACCGCCAAAACTAATGAAAGTAGGGCCATGTCCGCCAATACTTCCAAAATGTGACAATGATGATAAAATGAAAGAAGCCATAATGAAATTAAAATCATTGCCGAAACCACCGTCAGCTCCGGTTGTTCTATGCCCCTGCGCACCACCTCCAAAATTACATCCAGGCTCGTGTCCCTGTTACGCGGAGGCTAAGAAATCTCAACTAAAATCTCCCTCAGAGCCATGTCCACCGAAACCGAAATATCCTTGTCCGGAAATTCGTATTTATTATTGTCCACCGGTGAAAGACAGTTGCAAGAAAAAAGATTGCGATAAGAAAAAAAAATCGGCAAAGCCTTGAAGAAAACTCGTGGTAACTACATATTTTTTGGACCGAAATAATTTATTTTCCGACCCAAAATTTCCTTGTTCTTCATTGAAAATGTCCTTAGAACTCCCTATTTGTATTCCATCCCAACACAATTGTACCGAATTGGTAAAAAAAAAAGAGAAAAATAAATTGCAATGTTATTCACAATGGTTTTAATCGGGAGCATGCGAATGGAGGCAGGGGGGAGGCATTGAGAGCGATTTTACGAGGGCATAGCTTCTGCCGTGAACGATATAACGTGGTATCGGTGAAACGTGTCACGGGGCAGTCTGGACAGGAAACCGAGGGCGGCGGTGAACGGCGATGCGTAGTCGCGAATAGGAAATCGATCTCTACGACCGGAGATCGTTCCCATCATTCGATTCGATTTCCCATTGCCCCGATCTGTATGTGTATGCGTCTGTATATGCATATATTCGTATGTGGGTCTGTGTGTATACGCGGTACACTTCCATATATCCTCTCGCCTATCTCGTTCCATTCTCGATGTAATTACATGACACGCGAAATCCCCTCTGCTCCGATATTGTGGTGCTGCAGTATCATATAGATACTTTACATGCATATACATCTACTGGCAGTTTAAGTACAAAAAATCGGCAATTATTCGTACAAATTTATATTCGAATAAAATAATTACTATGCTGGTGAATAAACTTAATTTTTTTAAATTAAAACAAATAATTATGATGCTTTTGAATAAAATTCCTGGAAATTGATGAAAAATATTGACATGCTTTTCCTGGTTAAAAAAAAAATCAGCAGTTATTCATAACCATTTTAATTGGAAAAAAATAATTGCTATGATTTGTTTAAATTTAAAAACTTTGAATAAAGATAAATAATTATTATGCTTTTTAATGGAAATTCTTCGGATTCAACGATAAATATCGATATGATTTTTTTTCGCATTGGACAAAAATTGCTAACGATTTATCGGTAGAAAAAAAAAGTTTTATCTGATACTAGTTAATTTACAAGAGCATTACGTACTTTTTTGTTTATAGAGAATTGCAACAATAAAAATAATAATACAGCGGTCGTCCAATCGCGTATAGAGAGATAGTATAGTGAATCAAGGGGAGGAGCCAGAGGATGATGGTTGCTCATGAAATTGGCATCGACGAGTGCTTCGTTACAATAATACAGACATTTATATACGGCACAGAATTCAAGGGTTGGAAGAGGGAGGGTGGATTACGGGGACACGAGAGAGTGGAGAAAAGCGGCGATCGCGCCGACGGCTAACACGGGACACGAACGAGGGCTGTTATCATTTTATTATTACGTCGATCCCCTCGTCGCGTTTCGTTCCACCGATATTGTTATATACTGCTAAATATATATATATATATATAAAAGGAAAAACGCCTTAGCATTAGCCCCTGTAGTATTGTCTGCGCGCCTATCGGAACAACGAATTTTAACAAAGTTTATTAACCCCATTGTTAGTCCACCTTTACGTATGTGCACGTGACGAAGATTATGAGAAATGAGAAAATGGCGATTGCAAAGAAGAAAATGGCGATCAAAATTCCACCGATCATGCCGATGGTAAGTTATCGGTTTACTGAGAGAATTTTTTTATGAAATTCTAACGTTAAAATCTGTAGAAAAATGTAAGAAGCAGTTGAGGAAATTTTACCATGCTAAATTACCAGGGCAAATTCTATAGGAAATTTTACTACGAAAAATTATCCTATACATAGTAAAAATTGTCGTGTTTTTTAAGGATCAACATTTCTCTATCCGATATTGCAATTTTTGTTTTTATGTTTTGTAACGAAATCAGTGCACATGGGAAAACGTATAATGTACATTATTTTCCTACATATGTGTCAATTTATTCCATTTAAAAAGGATAATACATACTAACTTAACAATTTTTTTTCGTATACCAAAATTTTATCCTAAAACATAGTAAAAATTATACCCAAACCATTATAGATTTTGAAAAATATATAAAAAATTCAGAAAGTATCGTAAAATTTTTTCCAAATGATATACGATGACTCACATAATTACCATAATTTTGAGAAAAATTTTTCAAACGTATACAACGATTTATGATTAAATTAAGCGAATGAGAGGCTCTTTAGCATGCACCGCATTGTATATATATACGAGTCACGATTATTATTATCGTATCTATGATTGTAATCGTCATACGTGGATAACGCAGAGTATCAGTGGCTCTATATACGGTACGATTGGCCCCGGGAATATCATGAAATTTCAGCGTACTCTCGAGTACGCTCTATCTGTATCTCTCCCGTCGGATCGCGTATAAGTGACGTTTCGATTCGATCCTGGAACTGAGCGAACGAGCAAACTATCGAGAAAAAGGAAAGAGATATAGAAATGTCTATGTATTGGCATATATATATATATATATATAGAACCACGAAAAAATAAATGTGCATGTATATAGATACATAACTTCCCAAAGAGTCTCTCGTTCACCCGGACATACACCCATTCGTCTGTATAACCACACGCGAGAGGCTTCTATCTTTCCATCCACGCTCGCGCGTTCTCTCTGGTAAAGGTCTCTCGCTCGATGGAAATGAGCGGGATGGATAAACTTTGAAGCGACTGTCCCATGGGCTGATGCATAATTCAAGAATCGTCACCGGCGAGGATATTGCCAATTTTGCGTCGATGAAAATACGATCGTATTTGTCGCAGCAATGCGGCTGACTACACCGTCCCCTCTCTCTCTCTCTCGCTCTCTCTCTCTCTCACTCTTGCTTCTATATATCCTTCTATTGTACATATATATCATGCACTATATTGGGATGTCGTCTATCAAACAATCGCTGAGAACTGTCTGACCGCGTAACATATATATTTATACATGTATATATATATCGCAGGCAGTCAAGTTAACACCTTCTATCAGATTGAAATGATAGGAACGATCACGCGGACCCTCGGACCCTCCAATGTATCGTCCTTCGCCTAGAGCACTTTTACTTATAGAAATTTATTCGTTTCATTCGTTTTTTTTTTCATTTATTCATATTGACATTATAAATATGCTAAAATAAGAATTTTTATATGTTTTTTGGCACTAAATTGAGCTCAGAAAAAATTGAGTTTCCTTAAGAGATTATATACTATCCAAAAGTTCTTAAAAATGGACCTTTGGAAATTATTTTTTCGAAAACCATATAATAAAT
>JABMBV010006940.1:0-10334 GCA_018906735.1 Mesochorus sp. PSUC_FEM 10030011 | reverse complement strand
ATTTATTAATATTTATAACTGCGTATTTTACCTCTGTACTCCATAAATTAAATAATTATTTCTGTTTTTTTTTTCTGCTAGACTGACAGACAAAAACGAATAAAAATCAAAATGTAACAAGTAGTGATTGCTGTTTATATGTTCTTATGTTTTGTTTTCATGCAATGAAATATCATTGTCACTGTGTAATGAAATAATTAATAATACATCAATTTAAAACAAAATAAAATAATCTTTTTTGCAACGTAACATCAGATGCTGATTTCTGTTGAAAAAAAAAATTATTAAAACTTTACCTGAAAGCAGAAATAAGTGTGGCCCAGCAGGATCGTCCGTCCAAGCCCTGAAGATACGAGGACAAAGTTCCCCGCCTGAAGGAAGCGATCTCAGCCTCCTCCTGTTCGGTCTGATCGGGGTGCCTCGTTACGAGCAATTGCATAAGCTTGAATAGCTCGTCAACGGCCTGTGAGATAAATACTTTGCGATTACTGCGTCAGAATATAGTGAGTTCAAGTAATTCAAAAATATCTCGCTCACGGTGGAATACTGGGTCGGATGGGGAGTTATGTTCTTGAAGGCCCACTGTATATTCTGATGAGCGGCGAGCTGTCTCGTAAATACACGTGACTGCTGACAGCAAAGTCTTAATAATCCGTAATACGCGGGTAGCATGACACGGTTGAAGAGCACCACGTCCTGATCCTCGTGATCGGCGCTGTAAAAAATTCAAAGGTATTTGACTCAACAATACAAATATTTAAATCAGATAATAAATTTAGAAGAAAAAAAAAACAAACAAAAACTTTACACTTACAGTATATAATTGAAAGCGATATTCTTCGTGATGTGTGGATTGTGGAGTATCATAGCGACGTTTTCGGGACATTCGCAACAAACGTGATACCAGAATAAAAGTACAGCCTGTTTGTTGTGATGCACGGGTATGCTCGGTTCCGAGAGTTTTGGATGAAACAGCGTCCATAGATCGTTGAGGTATTGTCCAAACTAAAAGTAATTGAATCGTATTTTTTCTACTATTTTTTTTCTAAGATTAAAAAAATATTCATACGCCATCATTGTATCAGTTATAATGTTTTCAAGTAATAATCAATCGTGAAAAATAAATTAAAGATTAATTTTAGGAGGAGACATCGTAACATTAGTCGTGATATTTTCAAATCATGAATAAATCATAAAAAAAAAGAAGCTATTTTTAAGGAGAGAGATCATAATACTAGTAATTATGTTTTCAAGTAATAAATAATTCATCGATACAAGTGAAGGGGCTGATTGTAGGGAGAGCTTCAATTTTAAATAATTATTGTAATAATACATAGACAGAATCAAAGATGAGACGTTGATTTACCATGAGTTTCTCGGTTTTCGATACAGCGCAATAAGTGAGCAGGGCAAAGTAAGCGGTAAGTTTCATTGTGCCGTGAGTTTGTATATCGATGTAGTGTCTGGCAGGTTGTAGAAGTCGAAGTAGAGCGGTATAAATTTGATGTAGTATTATCGTAGCCTCCGACGACAATTGTAATTCTCGTGAGGAATTGCACCCAAGTCCAAGTCTGTAAGCGCCCCGATATCCCTGTCTAAAGTGAGTCGAGGGTACGAGGGACACGAGCAGAAACGCAGCTGCTGAACGAACTCTCTGATTCGAGTGTTCGATCAAAAAATGTTGAAGCCACGTATCGAGGCCCTGCAATACCCAGGCATGGGCGAGTTTGCTTCTCGTCACGGCGAGGGCAAGCCACTCAAGAGCACCGTGAGGCGCAACCCGAGCTGCTTCCCATACCCGGCTCAGTATCAGTTGAGTCATGCACGGAAGACCGCTAGGACCGGAGCCTTCGGTCAACAAAGTCAGGAGCTTGAAGAACGGTTGGCAAACGTCGGTGTGTTTCGTAATTGCTTGAAATATCATCGTCACGATGTGGACCGCGAGACGATCGTTCCAGCGGCACAACGATTGCACGAGATTTCGTGTTTGATTTAGATTAATAACGTCCCGGGTTTGTTGATAGAGAAACGGAAAACCTTTGCCACCGGCAACGGCGTTGAGATCGGCAGGGGACAGAGTCAGTCTGTGAAAAATAAATCGTATCAATTTTTGAATTTCTTCATAGATATTATTCGAGAACTGAGAAAAGAACGAAATGATTACCTGTGATCAGGTCCTCGACTGCGTTCAACGAGAGTCGCAACGAGCGTGATCATTTTGTCGAGAGAGGCGGGACGAAGTTTCTCCGATGCAACGACAGCCAGCACGACTTCCTCCTCCTCTTCCTCTTCCTCCTCGCTGACGGCGTCCGCGGTCTCGTGAGTTTTGTGCCCGAGATAAAAGTTCACCATGGTCGAAACCGCCTGAACCCTTATAAGAAATAACGTCTCCTCCTCTCCCATTTTACTAAACTCGTATAAAAAGCCAAAATATTCGGTGAGATGTTTGAGATGTTGTTTCGCGTGTTCCATCAGAGACAACAGCATCCTGACGAATCTCGTTACGCAAGATTGCGTACCGACCCCGTTGTACTGACTGCTACCAGAGTCGTTTTCCGTCTCGCACAAGAGATAGAGTGGCGCTTGGCTCGGTCGAAGCCTCTGTATAACGTGAATGCACAGCCTCTGAAACATTTGTCTGACCATCTGATTCGGACACTTGACTAGAATCTGTATAGGCCACCACGAGTCCCCGGCCATACGCTCGAGGAAACGAGCGCAGGCGCCGGCCGAGCCATTGAATTGTTTCGTCAACAATTCGACCCACTGTACCATGGTCGGTTTTTCCTTGGCGTGAATGAAAGTTTCCATGAAGAAGGAGGTCGACAATTCAGCGGAGAGCTCAGTGACGTCGGGCTGCATTGACAACAGCGTTTGGGGTATGTAGCCGCATATCTGCCACATGAAACTGAAATACGTATGCTCGAAGATATTTTTGTCCTGAAGAAAATGAGTGTTGTCCTGCCATATCCAATCCTCGAGTTCCTTGTTTAGTACCAGTTGCGGCGAATTCGCCGATGCCAAAAGTTGCTGCTGCTGTTGCTGCTGTTGTTGCTGCTGTTGTTGTTGCTGTTGCTGTTGGGATTGTTGGGATTGAGCGACTTGTTGCGTTTGTTGCTGAGGAACCTGTTGTGGTTGGGGCGATTTTTCGAAGATACGATTCAAGTCGTCGAGCCCGTAGGAGGTTGATACGCAGTTTACGGGACTGGATACAGTCGCTTCTTCTTCCTTGGTCTGCTCGACACTGGGATCGCTGCACCACTCGTAGAAGAGCATGTAGGCCGAGTTAGTCTTTTCAAAACTAAAATCCATAAACTTGTCCGTCACGGAATCGTAAGTTTTGCTCGTCATTTCACCGCCGAAACACTCGGCGGCTATTTGACTCGGATCGAACGGTTTGACCTCGGCGTCATTGAACAAGAACCACTTGTCCTTGTTGACCGAAGTGCGATCTCTGATAAAACTGTAGTAGTGCCCACCATCGGCAGTGCCCGTATGAACAGTCACACCGATAAGATCGTACTGATAATGTTCCATTCCCGATTCTCCATCGTTCTTGGAATCGCTTGTCGAGTCCATCGGCACCGTGTCGTTTTTGTCCAAATCATCGGCAGTCGAATCGCGCTCTCGTTCTTCCCTGCAATGCTGGGGCATGAGTTTCTTCTCGACGTAACCGGACATGTCGAGCCTCAGAGGAAAACTAAAATGCGTATTGACCTTTTCCTTGAGCATAGTGCCCATATTGAAGGTATAACGCATCGTATTGAAGCACAATATGTGTGGCAATTTTTTGAAGCACGCTCTCTTCTCGGCGCGGGCTTTTTTTCCGCACTGCGAGCAGGTGTACATGTTGTCACCTTCGAGGGTATCCTTGACGGTGACCTCATCGAGACTCTCGTACAAGTTTCTCATGTCGGCAACCTGACAGCGTACCGTATAAAATTCCTCCAGAGTACGACTCACGTGTTCGCAATCGAGTGACACAACGTTGTTCGATATGACACCGCAGAAAAGTGTCTTTACGAGGTGTTTAAGATCGGTCGTCATTTCCTCGAGTTTCGAAACAAGATCTATGAAAAATTCTGCCATATCCTTTTGCTCGCCGGTGTTAAGAGGCTCATGGTTCATCGTGTAGACGCGACAAAAGCTGCGCGGATTGTAAGCCTTACGCTCGGACTCGAGGAGGTAAGCGAACATTCGTTGAAGCTCCCGTAACGTTGACTGATGCTTGTTGGCTCGATTGCAATCGGCTCCGAGGATCGCAATCCTCGCCTGGGGCATCATGTATAAGTGTTGCATGCAACTTGCCATGTAGCACGTGGCGCCGAGATTCGTGAGGCCGACGTAGCCGCAGTCGGAGCGTCCGTCTTCGTGGGGCCAATAATCCCAGGGATACGGCGAGTGCGGTCCGGGCCTGTGTTGGGCCAATAGTTTTTCATGGAGAAGGCGATAGTTGTCGGGGGCGGACTTGACGAGCTCGACCAGCAGATCGAAGGCTGCTGATCTTGACACCGGGCTCTTGCACTTGGGCACGTGTTTCATTCGGGGATTCGGTAGATCGAAGAGAAAGTCGAAGACTCGATGTAGCAGATTTTGCCCTATTTTCGCTTGTTTGCAACCCGGATTGTGGGTCATTATGCTGCACGTTAGATTGAGCAGTCCAACGAGCGCGTCGTCCTCGACGGTGTTGTGACGAGTCTCAAGATGTTCCCTGCTGAGGACCGAGTCTATTACCCGGCTGGCCAATGCCTCGAGGTCTACGCTCGTGCTGTCGTGGGATCCGGTCTCAGCTTCGATGCAGCTCTCCCTTATGGCATCCTCGGGAAGTGCATCGACCAGGCGGCAAACGAGCCAGAAGTAATCTCGACAAGCCGGTCCGTAGGGTTCCTTGCCGTCGTCGAGGGCTGAATGAAGGTGCAGCGGGAGATCGAGCCTGCGTCGATGGGACGGTAACATCGCTTCGGCAACGACGAGATACTCCAGGAGCGTGTTGAGCATCGAGACTATTAGACCCGAAGCGTCGGAGCGTTCGCCACCCTCGTCATAGTCATCGTTTCCCGTTGTACCCAAGCAGAGCCTGTATAGGGCCGTACAAACCTCTCGGCGTACAGCCGGCTCCGGATCCTCGAGGACCAATCTTCGGAGCCAAGTTCTGCCAAATTTCTCCGGTGATGTTGGTGAGAAAAGATACTGCCTGACGTTCGGATCGCTGTGAACCCAGCAGACGAGCAGCGCCATCGCGTAGTGTATAACTTGCGATCTGCCGAATAATCCGGTTTTGTAATGATTCGGATCGCGTGGCATTGATGCCTCGTTTAATATGCTCGTGAGACGCGGCATTACCGAATCGACGACCATCATCGAGAGCATTGCTTCGCTCAATCTCGGTACAATCAATTTTTCTGGCTTATGCTTGCGACTCTTTTTGTTGTTGCTGTCATCCTTGACCACGCCCAAATGGCAAAGTTGCTTGAGCAAACTGGCCAGGCAATCTTGTTGCCACTCGCTACCGTCGCCTCGCTCGAGGCAACCGGACATAAATATGTCGAACAAGTGGCGGAGGCCTCCGTGTTGTACGAACAGATTCGACCAAGGCTCGTCGCCGTGGTTTCCTTCCTTCGCTTCGCTCTCGTTGTGCGAGTCATCAGTCATAATCGACGTGCTGGCGCCCGTGTCACCGCCGCCACCGATCTCGTGGATCGGAGTTATCGTAACGGCGCTCGTGCTGCAACTCGAAGAATTGTTGCTCGAGACTCCCGTCGAAGGACTACGACGACTCAGCGATTCGACGATGTACAGAGAGTACATGAGCTTCTGTGGGCTTGCCGGATCGAGGAGTTCGGGCAACGACGTTTCGCCCAATTTTTGAAAGCCTCGAAGTAACGTTGGGCTCGTAGGCAAAAGAGTGAGGGTGTCCCATACGCGTCTCGACAACAATTGTGCCTTCGTGTTCGGTATCTTGTGGCCACCCTTGACGCTCGTCGTCTTCATCGCGCTCAAGGTACGCATCAGAGTAAACAATTGCTCGAAGTACAGAGGCCTGAGTAACAACAGAGTTGGTAGCGATTCTTTCGGCGGCGGCGGTAGTAAACTTGCCGAATCGATGTCTCGCTTGTTGCCAGAACTTCCACGGGCACTTCCGCATCCGCTTCTTGCGCCCGCAGCGCCGAGCGATATGAACACGAGCTGTCCATCCTTGAAGCCCATCTCCTGGAGAGTCTTCTCGTCGAAGTCAAAAGTCAGCTCTTGTCCCTGGGCGATCATTCTGATCGGGCCGTCGCGATCGGTCAGAAGAGTTCCCAGGACTGACGAAGCGCCAACTGACGAGGTTGCTGCCGATGAATCGCTCGAACCAGCCGCCGCGGATGCTCTCCCACCATTTTGCGTATCGTCCCACCATTTGGCGACCTCGGCTCGTAGATCAGCAACGTAATCGGTGCTCAGCAATGAAAAACTTGTTTTATCCGGCATACCAGCCGGCTGCACAAATATTCTCAGATGCTGTCCCTTCTCCTGGGTATTCATCGCAACGTGACTGCCGGCACCGCGTCCCTCCAAGGCCCATCGACGTAGATGGTAGGCGTAACGTTTTCGAAAAGCTTCGAGATGCGTGCGAAGAAGCAACAACGCACGTTGGATGCACCTTAAGCTCGCTTCCTCGTTGTTTTCGAGATCGGCACTGGCGGCCGCCAGATGGGTCATGCACTGCGAGACGAACTCGGCTTCTTGGGTAAGCTGACGGGACATGTAGTAACCGTTAAGATATTGTATCGCTGCCATACTGACATCGGTGCTTTTTGCACGAAGAGCTATCCTCCAGAGAAAATCCATGCCGACGGAATCAACGTCACGCATCGGACGATCGAGGTGAGCGGCGGCCAAACGCGCGAGATTGCAGAGCTGTTGAAAGAGGCTCAGTCCCGTCATGCTTATTGTTTCGGGGGGCAACGATGGCAATTTTCTCAGGCACAAATGCTTGAGGGTGTCCATGCCAAGGGCGTGCTGTTCCGTCGATTTGGCCTGACTGAGCAGCCAACTGAAGAGCTCATCGGCGCAGGTTGGATCTTGGGAAAGGCATTGCCACAATATATCGACCTGCTCGAGACTGAGATGAAAACAATCGGGGGAGCCCAGTGGTGAGAATATCGATGATAGAAATTGCAATCTCACTTGAATCTCTGTCTGATGTGAATAGAGATTGTTTGTGCTGGCGTTGTTGTTCGCCCCGCTGGATCCGCTGATACTGCTTATGCTCGCGTACGTTTTTAAATTGTTGAAAAAATGCTTGAGCATGCCTCTCTCGCGATCGGCCCAGGTCGTTATCGTGTGAGCATCCATTGCTCCGAATTGTTGAAAACTGGCCAGTAGCTTTGGCAGCAGTCTTAATGATATCACGACCGACTGGTTCGCCGATAAATTCTCGAGGCAGCCCTCGATGAACTTCATCGGTATCAAACGATCGACATTGAAGCACAACAGATTGCAGAGGGCCTTTTCAGCCTCAAGAGCAAGACCCTCACCGAGATGGCCGATCTTGTCATCCTGAAGAAGATCCCAGAGTAGTGTGTTACCGGGTTTACATACAGTTTCGAGATTAAATTGCGACGCGAAGCGAGAGCCAGGACTGCCGGTTTTGCAAACGTTGTCGAGACTGAATTGGGAGCCAAGACGGGACGAGGATTGTTGGCTCATTCGAGCGCGTCTCCCGGCTCTTGTGCGATCCAAGAAGAAGGATCTCTTGACGCTCATGCCCGGCTGCGAATGATGGTGGTTGTTGTGGTGATGATGATGGTGATGATGGTGATGATGATGCTGGGGCTGCTGCTGCTGTTGGGCTTGGGACTGATGATGATGCGGTTGTTGTTGCTGGTGATGATGGTGATGATGGTGATGAGGATGCGAATGATAAGCCTGCATCTGAATGGCCGTTAAATGCCTGGCTGCCAACTGGGCCAATTCCTCGCAGCCGCTCTCCTCACCGTCAAAGTCGGCCATATTTTTTTCACTCTTGTTTGAAATTCTACTGCTATAAGAGCCTTCCTCGTCGGACAACAACTCATCAAGGCCTGAAGGTAGAAAGGGTTGTCCTGTCGCGTGCACGAGACCCGCCAGGTCGGATATAACCGCGTTCGCACCATCGCCACCAGCACTCGCGACAACAACGCCTGCTGCCACGGCCGCGTTGTCACTGTCGTCCTCGTCGCGCGAAGTTTCACCCGAATCGGGACCACGTTCCGTACCCCGACCATCGACACCCACCAACGACATGTACTTCTCGCTACCGCTGCTCTTGCTCGTTGCTCGCAAATTACCAACCGCCGCTGCCGTTGGCACTAGCTGATCCTTCTTCTCGATGCCGCTTGAACAACGCTCCTTGACGCAGTCTAAACCGTCACGCGATAATTTTCTCTCCATTTTCTGCGACGAGTCCGACATTACGTTCGTCGAATCCATCGTCAGCGAGACTTCATCCGTTATTTCCGTATCCTTAGCGACTGTACCACGTGACTCACCCGTATCGTCCTCGTTCTCGATAATCTCATTCAACGTCACCCTCTCAGACGCCTCGTGATCACTCAAGCGTTTCTGCGGTTTCTTTCGTTTCCGCAAAATTTTCCTCTTCTTCTTCTCCTGGATTATCACTTCCTCGTTATTAGATTTCTCCGTGTCAGCCTCCGCGTCCGAGGCGCTCTGCTGTCGGTACTTATTTTTCTTTTCGTTTTTTAATTCAGTAGCGTCCTCGATTATCGGGTCGTCGATCGGACTAGAAGCGTTTGGGCTCTCCGTCAGCATCTCCAGACTGGGACGCTGTTCCAACTTGGCGGCTTCCGATACCGCTGAAAAATCCTCGACGTCAGCGAGATTCGACTCAACTGGCATCTGCTCCGGGCTTTTTCCTCTTTTGCAATTACCTTCGATCGAAAAGAATAAACAATCTTAGTACATGTACGCACTGTCAAAACTCGATTAGCTCAATTTTTTTCTTTCACAATTTACAATAATCCCTGTCTCACCTTCACAATCGCTGCTATCTCCTCGTGCCTGTTTTCTTGGTGACGGTCCTTCCGACGGAGCTGGACTCGGCTCTTCTTCATCCTCCTCAGGACTGCTGGCGTCGATGCCACTCGGATCACTGCTGCTGCTGCTCTCGCAAACGCCGTCACCCCCTCGCGACATGTCCCGATTTTTTACGGCTAAACCACCGGGATATCCGGGACCACCGGAAGTCCAGATAAATTTTATCAGTGCCGAAGCCAGGAAGAGGCTCTGCTCGGTGTGATCTTTCGGCTCGAGTTTTCCCAACAAAGAGTAAAGATGGAGAACCGGCGTAGGAGCCAGATGTTTGACGAGCGGTGCCAGCAAATCGTAAACCGGACGCGCGCAGTGCTTGAGCTGAGCAGCTTGCCACATTGTGTCCATGTCCGATGAAGTTATTCGTCCCTCCATCGCGAGGAAGCTCAATACAATGTGACTCTGTTTTATAACCTCGGCGTGTAAATTTGGTCCAAATATGTGCGCTATTATGTTGTTCTCAGTGAGCCAAGCAGCCAGCGCGTGACCAACTTGCTCGACCTCGGCGACCGTTTCGCTGTTGCACAATTCGTTGAACGCCGTTATGTGCGCGTTTATCTGAGCTACACCAGCGAGTCGCATCGTAAGTGTTGTACTCGTGAAGTATTTGAAAGCGAGATCGAGACCGTCACGATCGAAGGTCGGAAGAACAGCGTCTATGGGATCCTTCACTGCACTCCACATGAAATCTGCAGAAATTAAAATATACACGTTTAACGATCGTCATGCTCTCATTAATTGTAAAATTATAATATTGCGTTATTAGAGATAAAATAATGTATATACATTATTCATGATTTTGTACGGGACATCAATGATATTTGTAACTAAAAAATTAGTAATATCAAAGTTATCATTGAAATTTATAATGTTTCGTTTATATCTCACCCGCCATCGTTCTTACTGCCGGTGTCCGAAGTTCCTTGTCACCGAGACGACACATGTACTTCATAACACGGCTTCTCAGTGGGGTAAACAATTGTATAACACTACCGTAATTCAACCATAACTTTAGATTACAAATTACTGCAACCATGGAATGTGCCAGACCAACTGGTAATTGTTCGGGAGCATCAAAGCACGCCGACATCAACTCGAAACCTCCTTGATGACAAAACACAGAAACTGCGCGTATGAGAGGCGCTGGAACCTCGGGATCGTGAGGCTCACAGTATCCTCCCTCGTCCTGCTTTCCCAATGAATACAAAAAAAATCGTTAATGAACGATTATACTCGCTATCAATATATATTATAATTATTTA
>JABMBV010006929.1:0-10346 GCA_018906735.1 Mesochorus sp. PSUC_FEM 10030011 | reverse complement strand
TAATAACGAATGAATGAAAATAATAATAATTAAAACCAATTATAACATATTAAATGTATTACTTTTATTAATCAACACCATTAGATGTTGTTTCGAAGGATGAAATTGGTATACACTCTGTACGACATGTTTTCGTTTAATTTCAGCAAATATCATCATAAAACTATTCATGAGGTAAATCGAGGGCGAAGCACCAGAGATACATGCCCATTTGTAGAGTCTCTATCTCTCTCTCTATTTCTCCCTTATTCCTTAGCTCTCGCTCATACGATTTTACCTTCCAGGAGCAGCTCTCTTCAGTAACGCATCGTAACTCATTCACTTTGAATAATCGTTACTACTATACTCGTCTGTTTATGTTGTACGTTAAGTATGTATGCGCCAACTTGTCGTCGTATTCGTCGTTTGATCAGATGAAGAAACGCGTTTCCGCGCGAGCTACGCGCCGTGTATATGCTGAACTCGTATATATGAGTGCCTTCGTATTGCCTGAGCACGCTGTAATGCATTTGTACATCGTCGCAAAGTGACACTGGGTAAGAACATATACAAGTACCAAAGGGGAAGTAATAGAGGTAGGGAAAGAGATAGAGAAAGAGAGAAAGAAGGGGCGAGATGAAGAGAGAGAGAGAGAGAAAGGATACAGCATTTCTCTCAACGGTCAGTATGCAACACGATCCAAGAAGAAATATACATATATAAGTATTTGCGATCACTCTTGCATTATTCACGTGCGAACACGCCTCCTATGGAAAACATCTGGTACCCGAGCACTTGTTAATGAGAAAAGGGGGGAGGGGAGAGTTGAACTGGCTAATAGGGGAGAAAGAGGTCTATTTCATGGGATTAAATACGTTTAATCCTCCGTCTGTTTACGCATCTTTCTTAGGCCGAAGAGCGAAGCGCGTTGGATGTTTTCTTCACCCCCAATCTTCATTTTACGCTGTAGTCACATGTATGATTCGATGGTTAATTAATTTCGAAGCAGCTGTTATTTTTTCCAACACACATTGCCAGGAAAGAATTATTACATTGTGAAAAATTCGTGTATTTTTTAGGAAAATAATTAGTATAGTTGAAATTCATAGAATTTAATATTTGAAGATAAATTTTATATAATTTTAAAAAAATCCAAAGTATTTATTCAGAAATTGATTTTTCTTTATTGAAAATGAATTTTATATTCTTGGAAAATAGTAGAAAAATGATTTACACAGATGCGGGTCTTAATTTTCGTTACGAGCTCATCAAATGAAAAGCTCCGACCTATAACACTATGACGATTTCACCGAGATTTGAGATGCAGTATTCACGTCCTACTTCGAAGTCCGCGTGAAATCTCACGAGACGTAAAGATACTCCGTCGTCTTTTTCATGGTGGTACAAAAAAAAAGCTATTGAGTAGTCGTGAAATTCACGAGAACTATAAAATTTGCGATGGTCATTCGTAACACGAGCCTCGAGAGTTTTTCTTTTGTGTGCCTGTTACTAGGATCTCTGTTTCTGACGATCGAACGCGTCGTTATTATATAATTTATAGTCTTGACTGAAGAATACATGAATAAAATAATATTGCGCATATACACACGTGTTTAAGATTGAGTGTAATGCTCGACAAGAATAGTAAGCGGGCCTATATTCTAACGCTTATTTGTCGATCACACTGATACAGTTGTATAACTGAATTGCATAGCAGGAATTTCACAGCGGTACTGATGTAACTCGAGCGCATCCGCTGCTTTACAGTCCCGTAAAATTTCCGGTTACTGCAACACTTCCCGCGGGACTTTAGTTGTTTCCCTTCATCCCCTGCTCTCTGTGCTTTCTGCTATAGAAACAAATATATTTCCTCTACATAAGCGATAAAACAGCAACTACTTGAACCATTGCAATTAATAAATGTCGCTAAATACATATTGGTTAATATAATTATATACATCGCAAATAAAGATTTTAACGTGGAAATAAAACAATTATTATATTTTATAATTATTCAAAAAATTCGAGATAATTTACGAGGCGTTCGCATAAAATTTATCGTAGAATTTAATTCTTCAAATGTTATCCCAATGTGATATTTAATTCAATTTTTACGATCTCTAAAAGTTAAAAATAATTTTACTATAATTTTCTACGTAATAATACATTGAAATTTTGTCCAATATAAAGAAATCCTAAAAAAAAAAACATTTCAATGTTTAAAGTAAATTAAAATTATGAAAAAGTTATATAAAAAAAAAGAATATACGATCGGTAGGGAAAAATGTACTACGTTAAAATGCAATTATTTCGAATCGCTTAGCAGATATTTGGCATTTCATTGTTTATTCACTTGTAATGTTATTTATATAATAAATGAACATATGTTAGATATATATGTGGTAACAGATTCCAGGCTTTGTGTCAAGAATTTATTGAATGAACGAATAATTAATCTTGCAATTCGTTCCACATATTGTATCTTATGGATTCTCTATAACTTGCATTAACTCACTTGTATTTAGTATACATATTTTATATGGATCCGTATAAACGATAAAAGTATACGTATATATACGATTGTAAGATAACATATAAACGTATATATGTATATATGAGAGAAAAAGCGTCGAAGCTCTCTGAGCAAGATCTACATTTAAATTATGAGCTTAGTCTTAATACCGTGGGGCACACATTACACGCAAGATACATTCACCAGGACCAACGAGAGAGAAGTAGATCGCAACGAGCAACTGTCGCAGATTTATATGGTCCCAGAGTGCATTAAGTCTTGTGGATAGCCGCCGGGTGTATATCGCTACGAAAGTAGTGAATAATTCTCTGCTCATATCATATATACATAAGTAAATACATAACAATAAAACGTAAGCAGCGAATTTATCCTGATATGTTCTTACTTGTTTATCAGGCCTTTTCGCGACTCACATAACTTTTATTTGGAAATTATAATTGTAAATTTTGTCAACATATATACGTGTCATCGTCGATTTTCAACGCTTTTTGAAAATGTCAGAGACACAGATCAGACACACCGTAAATTTTCTCGCTTTGTCATATACACGGGATTCCTTCCAGTTCTCTGCGTAACCTAATTACCGATGTTTATTTTGGTCTTCGTCGAGCCATACGTATAATTATGAAGTCCCCGTTGGTTCTGTCCTAAGTCAACTGCAAAGCTGCGAGCCACGCTTCTTTATATATCGTGATAGAGAAATACGCAGAATGAAACGATGTCGTCCCCAGTTGTGTCTGTCGACGATTGCCGAGGAAAAATATTTTTTCAGGATCCGGGATGCGACGATCACGCATCGCCTAGGGGTGACTTCAAGCAAGAGGGGCTTAAATAAAATATTTTTTAGTAGTTGTTAAATATGCATGGTAGTCGGGCTAAAAGCTCTCTGAGTTAAGAAAAAAAGGAAATAATAATAATCAATTTCAAGACATTTAATTATACTTTCTTACATCAATAAGTTAAGTAATTTATAGATTTTATATTAAATTTAACGAACATTGAGTCAAGCTATTCGATATTAATACTTAATTCAATTAATTGCAAATTACAGCTTTTTTAAAGAATTTAACAAAATGTTAAACCATAAATTTGATATACTTTTTATACGAAATTATATTTTTGCCTATTTAACTCATACTTGATATTTAATTGGTCTAAAATCGATTGAAAGGTTCCAAACGACATAGAATAAAAAAATTATGACAATAAAAGTGTACATTTTGGTTTATGACTTTGATTTTTTGAAACCCACAATATTTCCAGTTAAAATATAAAAATTCTACTGGTCGCGATTTTTGAAAGTAAGAATAATGTGTGAATTTAAATTTGAATGGTCTTTAAATACCTGATTATTTTGCGACATGATATTATATCTAATTTATTTGAATTTTCAATTCAAGATATTTTTTTTATCAAGGTTCAAATTGAAGGATGTGCACAGGTACTATGATTACCCCGACCATAATCATTCTCGTGCACTCACGTGCATATAGAAAGAGAAAGAGAGAGAAAGAGAGATTATTGCGTGGGATAGGGATGCAGGATGCACACTTAATCCGCAAGGGATTTCCGAGTGTAAGCCGTATAAGCACTTTCAAAGAGTTAGGTTCTACCCTTTCCCCCGTAGGGCTAAAAGGGGGAGCTGAGGGAGCCAAGGATCCCGATCATAAAGCGAGCATATATATACGACGAGAGTACACTATTACGACGAGATAGAAACAACGTCGAATCCGCGCTCTGAGCAGCCGTTATAGGAGACGAAGGGAAGACCGGTTGCAACCCCTTTACTATGTAACATCGCCCAATACATTCAACTACCTATAAAAGAATATGTACAAATATAAAGACTTTTAACAAACAAAAAGTACGTAACTGATGCTCTGTTACGTATTAAATCATAAAGGTTAGGCCCTTCTGTTCGGTAAATGTCAAATGCGTGTTATGTACTGCTGCAGGATAGCGTCCCAAGTCGCGCATACGAACCGAATGTGTGGTTTATTATATCTATAGATAACGAGAGAGAGAGAGAGAGACAAAGAGAGAAACATAGAGAAGAAGAGAGTGTGGAGAGAAGTGATGTGTGCACAGTGGCTCATTTCACGGCGGACCACCTGAGCGCAGCAGAACCCCCAATGTTTGGACAACTCGTTGCGGGACAATTGTTTCTCCGCGTGTCTTCGTATTTGAATCATACTCTGTTCTTTAAACCAGAAAAGTACATAAATAAAAAAAAAAAACAAAGAAGAACCAAAGTCAATAAGCAACAAAATTGGATATACTCAGACAAAAAAAGGCAGGACAGAAAGGCTGATTTTTCAGTTTTTCTTATTTATTACGTCATATGAGAAAGTGGATCAATTCTCATTACATCAAATGATAAAGTGAATGAACAATTTTTGTTTATATTCATTTTTTTGTCATAATAACAAGCATATAGAATTCCGGTCCATGACAATTTTACGTACGAGTAACTCAACAAATGTCGATTTTGAGCCTCGACATTTGCAGCGATTTTCACCAGACTATGATCGAATTTCGCTCTCGAGAGCATACTATGAACACACACAATATACATTACAATGTATCGATATTGTAGTATTTCTATACATGTGTATATTGATAATGCCTATATATTTGAGCGTGCAATGGCCTATCGCTAGCACGTGATTTACCACTAGCACCAGCAGGGTTCCGCTAATATGCCATTAAATCAAAGTTGAACGGGAGACTGCATACATCAGATGCACACGAGAGAGGTGAGCCCGTTTGGCACAGGCAGAATTCAGAGTATCGATAGATATCCATGCATGATGATGATGATTGTTGAGTGGAAGGAGGAAAAGGGAATTGAAGAGATACCGTGGTATCTCGCTCTTGGCGAGCGGAAAATTACACGCGTATAACAGAGGTCATGATAGCGAGGAGTGCGTCTGATAGATTTGTCTTGTGCAGAACGTTAATTGGTGGCACGACCTCTCTCTTTGGTCTCTCCCATATATTCGTATTTCATCGTACGGTCTCTTCATCTCACAAGAATGTATTCGCTTTGAACGTGCTTCCACCGCTTGAAGCGAATACATTCTCACAACGTGTAAGTATGCAGGTATATGAGCAGAAAGAAATAGTAAAAGAGACAGAAAGAGAAAGAGACAAATAGTGAGAATAATAATCAGAAAAACGCTCAATCTGTATTTAACCGAACATTCCAAATTACGCTGCTGATAAGACATTATTGTTTTTATTTTTATTTTTCACAGTAATTATAAATCTAATTTGTAATTGTAAATCCCTTGTTCCGAAAGAAAAATCCAGAAATCTGGCAGTGCTGCTCCCTGTTTTTTTTTTTTTTTTTTTTCTTGCTTATTTTACTGCTTGGAATTATGAAAAAAATTGTACCACTTTTATATTTTTTTATTTTGAAAAGTTTGCTCATTATTCAGTTTTTAAAGAAAATTTCTTTTTTTCTCTCTCTCTTCAATATATCCTTGATATTTCTCTAGCAAATGAGAATGATAATAGAAAAATACTCGCCAGCTGAAGATCAAGAGGAATGAAAAGTTTTTTTCTGGGGCGCAAACATCGCGGGAATGGACCAAGAGTCTGCTACTTTTGCAACGAGTTTTCCCCGAACGGATCACGAAAATCTTCAAAGATATTATCCCTCAGCAGACTCCCGCTGTTCTACTTTGAAGATCACATTTTATGCCAGAATATTCACGGAACAGGGCTAGGTTCTATGATCCTTTATTTCCGCCAGAATGAAAAATGTTACCATGACAAAAAAAAAGCAAAAAAAAAGAAAAAGTAAATAAATACAATGTTGATGAAATTTAACCACGGTTAGAGCTGATCTACATACTGAGAATGATCGATAGATCGCGAGAACGTTAAATGCGCAATGCTTGTTGACGATAGAAAAATCTATGTGTGGGTATATATTGCGAGGTGTCGCTCGTCTATATATGCACCTATGCATATATGCAGAGCGCAAAACGTTAGACAATGCTCGTCAAAACGTTGTGTCATGTGTACAGGAGGGGGGGGGGAGGGGCATGAGCAAATAAATATAAAAAGTCAGTAGACGGCAAACAAAGTGAGACAGAGTAGGGCTAGCGTGTGTGATTTATGGCCGCGAGTCCGCGAGGGCGCGTTATTTTGCGAACGATTAATTATATGCTGAATACAGGCTTTCGCTAACACGCTCATAGATCGCTGTAAACCGATACGAATGTGTAGGAATAAAAGCTCGCGTCCGCGTACAGCGGGACAGAGATTTACTAAAGGATTTTACAAATACAAAAGAATTTCAAAAAACTCTAAATATAAATATAACCGTAATTTTTTGACCAAAGATCCGAGAAAAAGCGTTATTCTTCGCTATTTGGCACCGTATATATGCAGATGAAAAGAGATTTGATGAATTTTGCATTCGGAAGCACAGGCCGATGCACGCTACCGGCATATACCTGTTTCCGGGAAAATTGTTGCCCGGAAAATTACACTCGTCCGGTTTCGCTACATTTTCCACGTCTCTGAGTGTCTTCTACCCACATCGCTCGCCAGGCATCTCGTTCTCCAATGGTGAGAGAGAAAGAGAACCGTGAGATGGAAGAGGACAAGAGAGAGAGAGAGAGAGAGAAAGGGAAGCGCAATGACAGTAACGCGCGCAGTCCTTTCGCCACTCGAGGGACGTCCCAACCCCGTTCGTTCCGGACCCGCTCGTCAACGGATTCTGGAACAGAGCACTTCGTCGCTTTTCCCTCAACTCGCGTATCTCGCTTCATCTTCCGCTTCTCGGCTTCCATCGCTTGCTTCCGTCTATGCAAATACCGTTAACCCCGCGTCGCTGAATTTCGGGTTAGTATACACTATACACACAAAGCCCCACGTGTTACATACCCTCTGCATATATACGACTATTCATCCCCGTGCCTTGTACATGGTGAGCATCTATCGTGAAATATATACACTAGAGACAATTTAACCAGGATCATCATTCACGCAAAGTAGCTCGAAATGTCTCAATAGGGATTTGACATAAAGTGATACGACATCTTGCGGAAAATTTTCAAATCTCCTAGACATCTCATGTTTTTCAATGGCTATTGTATTGCAAATATTACTTTTGAAATTATATTTTTTAATATTTTTACAAATACAATATACTAAATTTGTATTACGCGTGAAATCATGATGGAGAGTAATTTGGGCTGTGTAAGATTATTTTCAAGACGTTTAAATAAGAATTCAGATATTAATAAGTACTTTGATGACATCGTTTACTTTGACAAAATTTTTGCTAAATTCTTTTTCTTTATTTTGATCAAAATTGCTATAAAAAATTATGTGATCAGCACTGAAAAGTTTTTAATTATCCAATTCCAGAGCTTGCATTTGTATCAGTTCAATTAAAAACTGATTTGAAATTAATCATAGGGAAATTAAAAAACTAAGTCTAACAATATTTTTTTTATTGCTGTAATATCTAGACAGTCATTTAAAATTAGCTCATCTCATATGTTAAATAATAATAATATATTAGATCAACATCACATGATTTCTTTATCAGTAATTATAAAAATTTACATTGCAGTTAAATTAGTTCCTTACTTAAAATTTCTTGATTCTAAAACATCCTCAATGCACTAAAATAAAAATAGAAAAATTCACTATGACAATGTTGAAAAATTTGTTTATAATAATCTTGTTCATCGTGAGAGGTAATCTCACGGTGTTGAGGTACGAAAAAAAACACCTTAACGTCACACCATCCAATCAGACGACATATCTTTGCTACGTATATACAGACGCGACTTGTTTTTCAAACGGCATATAAACAATTTATTCGAAGCACGTAGAGCACGTAAATCAATGTTTGCCGATGCTGCGGGTATAGTGTATATACCTGGTGAACGACCAGAATTTCGCGTCTGTGGCGTGACCAGGGACGTCCGGAAATCGAAAACCTGCCCAATTTCAAATCCGCGTAGTAGACACGACACGCTTATATATACATAGTTCTTATCGTGGACGAAGGAGTCGTGTGATATCGTCTGCAGGAAAATGAAGACAGAAGCCCAAAGTTCATTGCGGCAATCTTGTACCACATGCTAGAAATTTAAATTCTAGCAGTAGATTTTTTTGTTTGTTTCTCGTTCTCTTTTATGAGCCTAATTCCAATCTCAGCTGCTTCCGAGGTCTCAGAGTGTTTCACTTTGAAGAGCACTTTGCTGAAACGAGTATCAACGTCCTGCCGAACATTTTTCAAGCTGTTGCAGCTACTTATATTCCGATCTTCCGGTCCGCAGCTGATTATAATCCGAGACTTTATGGAAACTTTTATCCTCTCGAGCCAAGTGCATAGAGAGACCAACAATATAGATACGTGCACACCCCTCTGCGTCACATTATCTTTGACGAGCTGGGTCAGTTGGCAAGACACTTTTCCCCCGTAATAATACTTCCTCAAGAAAAAAAAGTGGCTCTCAAAGTTTCTCGATTCTTCCCCAAAACCGGGGGTGCAGGCACGTGCGAGTGGCCCTTATTTATTTTTGGAAAACACTCGAGAATGTTACTTCAGGCGGTAGTCATGCTGTGGCGGTATATTCGTTATTGAAGCCTCTAATAAAACTTACGATACGAATAAAGGATATAAAAGCGTATTTATCTATACTTAATCCAATATTTGTGCCTCGAGGGTCAGTCGTTCATGGACAAGTTTTATTGTGTGTGTATATATATATACTTGTAATCCTGTACCTGTAATCCTTATGGCACTCCAAAGTCCAATATTTCCTGATTTACTCGATTCATCTATTGAGTTATGTACTTTGAACATGTAACAACCGTGGGCTTCAATTACCGCTCGGTCTATACAATCTCTTCAAACTCCCAGAGCACTCAATGCGTTTCTCACCAATTTACAAAAGAAAAGAGTAAAAAAGAAATAATAATAAAACGAGAGAAAATATGAAGCTGTAGGTGGTTAAGGTTGCGAAGAATAAGCCGGATACACAAGGACACAAAAATCAGCGAGCTTGTTCAGGGGCGACAAAATATTTGCACGGTTATCCAGAGAGAATGAGAGAAAGAAGAGAGAGAGAGAGAGAGAAAGAGAGGGAGAGAGAAAGCAAGCAAGATGAGAGGAAGGATTATACGACCACTTCAAAGATCCTCCGCGGTCCGTGGTCTCTCGCACCCTCTTGCAATCTCACGTGTTGAATGAGCGCGCATATGCACCTGTCGCGATCGTGTAGTGGACTCTAGCTTCAAATAAACTCTCGATGTATGCTGAACAAGCCGCAGAGAACGTCGTGGTCTCTCCTGTGGCTAATACTCGTGTGTACACCTATATATATATATATATGCGTATATAAATGGAAGAAAGAACCGTGTATCGATATTTGTCATCGACAGCAAACGACTGTAAGAGAGACTTCCCGGTATGGCAATTTCGTGGCTCTCTTGCAAGATCGTAAAAAAAATATTCCTCATCTTCCACGATGGATAATAAAGAAAACGTGAAAGGAATGTGAAATGCATAGTAAACAAAGATATTTTTTCCGTCGTAATTTTTACACCATCTGTCACTGAATTTTTTCTTTTTTTTATAGCAGAATGTAATTTTTTTTTAAATTAATCAAATAAATACTATGAAAATATAATTATTAGTCAACATGTGACTTTCATTAACATCAAATAGTCAAGTGGACAAATATATGCGAGAATAAAATCATGTAATGTGTACTCGAAAACAAATTAATATTTTTTATATTTTAATGAATTACAACGTATGTACACTTCTGTTAAGTTTTATATCGTTTGTTTGATTGAT
>JABMBV010006918.1:0-10348 GCA_018906735.1 Mesochorus sp. PSUC_FEM 10030011 | reverse complement strand
AATCAAATTGAATTAAACAATGAAATTTAATTATTTAAAAAGAATTAATACAAAGAATTAAGCTACAAAATTAACAGATAAAGAAATAATAATTTAATTCCTTTTAATAAGTAAAAATTAATCAAAGTTGTTAGTAATTTTTTACGATACAGGAAAAAAATGTAAGAGGTTACAAAATGGCATTCTTGCGGAAGACAAACGACCGTCGATACCGTAATATCGTCAAGGCAACGTACCGAAGTACTGATATATCCCCGAGGGTAGAAGTTCGCCACCACCTTTCTTCCGCGGCACATTCACGTCGGTGAATTTACAAAAGAAAAGTCTCATCTGTGCGATTATATGTACACGTTATAATAAACATTGTGCAGGACATTGCGGATTCGCGGTATGAGAGATTATATACCCGTGAAAAAGGCAGCTAATGGCGTTATGTGTCTTGTGCGTGGCTTGATCGCTGACATCCGCAACGCGCGAGCGCAACAGACGGTCCACGACAGCCTCCAGACAACGAGAATAACGTACGCGCGCGCACACAGACGCGAGCTTTTCATCACGGAGCAAACTCATCCGGGTTTTCTCGTCAAGGAATACCAGAAGACGGAATAATATAGGGAATCTCGCAGACTTTTGACCATTCGTTACATCCACACAGACGCGCGGGCTATAACGTTAACTCGTTGAATTAACGTTCCTCCGCAGCAGACAAATCCTGAGAAATATCTCTGTATAACGGGTTAAAGTATCGCTCGTTGACGAATGAGTGAAATTGTAGGTTGTTATGTGGGAAGAGTTCATACAACATATCGTGTGGTAGAAACTATTCGTATATTTATACAACAACGTTGTTTATACAGAGAAAGGGGCTACCACCCCGCGTGAAAAGCTTCACGTGTGCTATACGCTCGCGAATCAACGGATCGTGAGCGAGCTGACCCTCAAAGAAGACGTGGATGCTTATGATAACTGACACACAAACGTCTGTATATTTCAGATCCAACAAGAGAATCTTTTGTGAACTGCGGTGAGTTCTAAAAGAGTTTGGGTGCTGGTATTCGAGAAATATTTCATTCAAAAGCTCTGTTGTGAATGAGCCTTTTGATGTACAACAATATTATTATCAAATCGTAAACTCAGATTTAAAAGAAGAACCTTCCAAGTGTATTTATTAAGAGTGATTTAAGAGGAAAACTTTAGATCATCAAAAAAGACGTGTGGGGCGGCGTGGACTAAATGTCATTGATTCTTAATGTCCGTTACCATATTGGACAAGTTAATTTGAAGCTTGTTTGTTTTTCTCTTGAAAATATACAAATTAAATAATGTTTGATATCACTACACGTGATCCACATTAGATTCATCCGGCGATGATTGTTCCTGACAATAATTCATTATTGAATTCATTCAACGGGAAAAAAAAACAACTTGGAAACAATTTGAGCCGAGCTCATCGGAAAATGTTTGCTTCAAAGGGTTCTAAGACAGACCTTGCTGCGATCTAAAAAAAAAAAAAAAACAGTACAGAGCCGAGAAAGAGATGAAGAGAGAAGAGAGGCTGGGTAAAAAAAGAAGGAAAGCGAAAAAGAGCTGCCGCCGCCGGGGTCTGCGCGGTTCTGCAACGTTTCTGAGGCGTTGATGGGTGTCTGACGGGTCACTTCACCGTTGCAGGCCGAGCAAACGCAAAGTGGACCTCGTCGCGGCTGAGCACGCCGGACACCGCTGCTTCGCCAAGAGAGAAAAGAGATGAGAAAGAACATAAGAGGAAAGACCTTCGGCTATCCACAATTCCCGAGCTGGAACTCTCTTACTCTCTTTCTTTCTCTCTCTCTCTCCCTTACACACAACTCAGACACACACACACACATACACACATATACAAACGAGGTTAGATACATATATTGTACATAGACGAGACGAGCCACTCGGCTACTTGGGGGCCTGCGAAGTCAGAGCTCCCTCGAGCACGTACGGCTAACTAGAAAGAAAAAAAAGCCTCTTTGCTCCGGGGTTAAGCGTTCTTCCCCTCGGGTTCTTCATATATGTGAGCCCTCTTGAGCAGCGTATGAGCCGCGCATGAACGAAGATGTGTGAAGCCGTCTCTGTCTATCTCTCTCTTGCTCTCTCTCTCTCTCTCTCTCTCTTCATCGTTAGCGCAGTTGGTCTCATCTCGCATAGCGCACGGATCTTTTCAGTACAACGGTTCTGTTCACACGTGAGATAAGGGAACGGATGTTTTTCCCGGTGTCTTGCGCGTCTATAGGGTAAACGGTACTGTCATATCGGGATAGTCGCATCAGTGATCTTGAATTCCGTGATGAATGTCTTAAACAAGTTTACAAAACAGGTGGAAGCGCGGCCAATTGCTGGTATGTTTGTCGATCGTAAAGCGGCTTGACCTTCTGTAAATTGCTGCAACACGTTTTATTGATCCCTCAAATTGCTGCGATGATGGCGCGAGATATTTTGTCTTCGCATAGCAGCGCGGCGCTGTGTAACAAAACCTCTGCCATAAGAAATTGGCCAAACATCGAGCACTGCTTTTTACAACTACTCAGTGGACCGCTGCGAAAGCCGATCTTGCACGTGAAAGCGCGGCTCTCTGTGACGTGGGTAAATGGTACACAGGCTGGAAGCTTCGCCACCGCAACGGCTTTCCTTCTTCCATAATTCCTCAGAGTGTTCTCTTTCCCTCCTCCCGCTCTGCTTTGCCCATCCATTCTCGTTATTTCGCCTTCCCTTCTATATGCGCAAAAGTTCTTGCGGTCCGGAGAGAAGAGAGTAAGAAGGCCAATCTCGCCAGCAGCGGGTGGATGCAGCGAGCGAAGCGACGTCAGCCAGGTCGCAAATAACTTGTAATGTTCAGTTGGAACCCGAGCGACGAAGCTTTCTCGTCTCATCTCTCTCTCTTTCTCTCTCCCTCGTGTTTTCCCTCGCGTATCCAACCTTCTTTTACCTTATGGCTTGCTGGAAATAACGTCGCGGTGAGAAAGAGGCGACTCCAGGGTGCGACGTGTCACAACTCTCCAGCTCAGAACCTTGAAAACGACCTCGAGAGCTCCACGAGGTCTCGGCTCGTTATACGACAGTAATGTTCCATTCTCCGCCCGTTGATTTCGCGCGTTACGCGACGAACAAAAGCCCACAATCAACAACATTACCGTATGCAACATCAGGAAGAAGCTCGTAGGGAAGTGCCACTGGAGGAACCAAAGTGTGGATGACACACGATGTGTCCCAGTAGCCTGGGAGCACGTAGCAGACGACGCGAGTATATGTATATATAAGTAACGGTGAGTCTGTGCTGGGTTAACGAGATGACACCATTTTTCGAGGCTCGTGCATATGTAGTCTCACCCAAGAGTGAGAAAGAGGCAATACTGTCCAAGAGAGTTTCCGAGGCGACTATTACGGGTCAAAGTTCATTGAGACTCCGGATGAGTTGGGGTTCATTTTGACCTGATTCCTGAGGGGACTTCGAGGAGGCTTAATCATTCAGCGAGCCCACGAATATTGGTCTCAATTATTAAGTCTTCACTGCGACACGACCTTTGTCCCCGGTGTCATAGATTTCAGAATTACAATATCACGGCCAACCTCCAGGGTATAAACGATGCCAAAATCAACGGGAAAACTATTCCCTGGTGAATTCGACGCTCGGCCTCTATGAGGCATCAGAAATTTTCGAAGCAGAGACTCACAGTTCCCTTCGGATATATTCGGACCTTGCATCAGGAAAGAAAGTCTTTAGTGTTTCAATTCACTCGTATCCGTGCTCATGTAGATTCCTTTGGAATGAAAAGACTAAGATCGTTTTATTTCATCAAGATTTTTTTCTTTATCTTGATCACTTTAGAATGGCGAACATTATCGGGCCTCAGGTTTGTATTTGAACGATTAGATTTAAAAAATCATCGAGGTGAACCTTGAAAAAAAGGTACCAAAACAATGAAGTCAGCAAATTATGAACTTTTATTTCCCTCCTTCGTGCTAGGTGATCAAGGATAATATGATCGAAATCAGCCTTGAATCAGTGACTCAGTATTTATAATCAAGACGATGCATGGTAGGAAGAGGAAGAAAAAGGAGAAAACCTTTATATCAAGGAATAAGGTCACAGGTGTGAAATTAGTTGTTGTTAATTACGGCGTTCGATCCGAGTGATTGTTTGAAGCATAAATTCTATGGGAATAAAATCAGCTATTTTGTGAGATTTTTTATCATCGCTACTCATGGTACATACAACGTAAATCTTTTGGTATCGTATAACCAAACAGATCAAGGCGGTGTCGCAAAAAAAACATAGATAAACAACCAAAGTAAATGGAAAATAAATAGCAAACCAAAGGAAAGAAAAAAAGTTGTAACACGAAACCTGAATGCATGGACAACAATATAGTCGCAGGCTGTTTTGTTTCACGAATATCCGGAAAAATTAGATGCACCGACCATTATTGGAAAATGGAGAGAATCACAAAGAACGCAAACCATACGAGATGGTCCTCTTGCATGTCCGGCGCTTGTCGTCCTGTCTCGTTTCCTGTCTATCTACCGCTCTATCCCTCTGTTCATGTTTATCCAGGATTGAAACGAGTCGAGCGAACGTATACGTTCAGAGAGTGAGCCCGAGCTAAGCACAAAACCCACCAAGAGCAAAATCGTTCGGTAGAACATGCAAGCACACAAACAGAAGTGCAGACAGAAGTTGGATGCACACGTTTGGGAACAATCGAGTAAAACCGACTGTCCGTCCTACTGGATAGAGAACGGACGTTGAACGAGTCAAAGGTAGCTTTTGTCGAAAAGAAATAAAAAGAAGAGACAACGTGGCCACCGGCCATATTGAAACTAGTGAAAAAAAAAGAATCTTTTTATCCATTTTACATTAGAAATAATTAGAAGTCGAGTCATTATCGTCTCTTCAAAATGATTGCATATATAATTACTTCACGACGAAATCTTCTATTTCTTTTCTATTCGTACAACGCGAGTTTTCTCGAATCGTTTGAAAGAATAAAATAATGTGGAGCAAATGCTGAAAATTCACGAACAACAATAGATCCAAAATCAAGGAAATTCCGGCAATAATATTTCGAAACTAAATTATTTTGGCTGAAGGAAGAATTATAATTTCATGCATATTACGTCCACAAAACGTATTCCGCGAGATACTTTTTTTAACGTCAATGCTTTTCCCTCCTCTATTTCACCTCCCTCTCTCTCCCCCTCTTTAAAATTCGATCCCATAGGTATGTTGATTGCGGCTCGTTAAGCGCATTGCCGTTGGGTTCTCATCGTGTAATAAATGTATCGTGGAATTTATCGTCGTAGCGAGCAGAGATAGATACAGATAGATGATCGAGGACGAGGGTACATATGTGCATGATACTCAATGTGTACATACTATATATATATAATGAGGTCGTTTCGTGACTGATTGACGACCAGAATGGTTTATGCGGGGCGCGATCGTCATGAAAATTTACCGAAATTACATTACACACACATTATTACAGAAGTTACACTGAGCATTATTGACCTTACTGAGATGGACAGAAGGCAAACAGAGACTATGGGGAAAAAAAACGAGTATAAATGTCCTAGAACCGTGATTGCATGCTTTTTTGTCTCTCCATTTACTGAAACTCGTTTGAACATGTGTCGAAACGAGGCTCGATAAATGTAAAAAAAAACAAAGTGTATAACAATGTTGCGAGGAGAGTAGGAGCGAGTAATCGAAGGCTTAAATGAGCACGAGCGTCGAGGTTAACGATCGTGTCCTCGTATTAAAACTGCGGCATAGATAATACAGTGACGCTTCCGAGTGAGGGCGCTCGAGAGTGCACCGTTTTGTGTACATTGGCATGCGAATGAACGATCGAAACTTTACGGAATATGGTATTTATTTTTTTCGAGCATATAAAATTCTCGATTCGATTTGATCATCAGGATACTCCAATCGAAAATCGTCAATGTGCTCATGTACTTACAAAACAAACGCTATACAATGGTTCATCCTCTCTCTCTCTCTTTTCTCTATTTCAATTCCATTTGTATAGTATATGTGTATGCATCACGTTCAAACATCAATTACATAGAATATCGATCGTAAAGTGGATTTGTATCATGTGAAATGAATTCCCACGAGATGCAGATTTGCGGCATTGAACCTGAGTGTTATACTCGGAGCTTGGCTCGTTTCAGATCGATGAATATTTTCGCAAATTAAATTCTCTCGCTTTCACCGAAACCTTCGTGCAACGTGTATGAACATATCAAACACAATTTTTGGCTCTGGCGAATTATACCTTCTGTCACTCGAACGCAAAATATTAATTGACAGTGGTGTCGCTTCCATCAACGCATGTGGGAATTGGATCGAGGTACGTGAAAACTAAAAATCGTTTGCATATCAATTTTTAATACGAGGAAAAAAAAAAGGAAAAAAAGAAAACGCTCATCTGTAACGAAACTGTACAATCTTATATTTCAGTCGATAATTGCTCACGCAATTATTGTTTATAATAATTTTCCACTCGAACGCTGCTCACGGTGCGTTGTCAACCGTTAAAATTGACAAAACCGGAAACTGTAATTATCATAGTTGTACAATCCCCGGGGATACTGCCGTGGCTCATTGGCCGGCAGATGGCGCGGTTCCGTAACGCTTAAAGGTATCATCTTCAAGGTAATACAAACGTTTGCAGAAGTAACCAAGTTCCACTTCAAGTATAAATACTGTATTGTGTGTGTGTATATAAGGCAAGAATATATACGTTTATATATACATTTATCTATAAAGAGAGAAGCACGAAAACCGTAGAATGTTTTTAGAGTCACCAATGGACGAGAACGAAGAAGAGGGCGCCCCCGTGTGGAAATTACAGTTAACGGTACCGGCACCAGGGAAAAAGGACTTCAACATTCTCTTGGTTGGTCTGGCAGCAAAGAGCTAATTAGACAATAACGGCCATGGCTCTCTCGTATTTATGACTCTAAGAGAGCATTCTCGCTCTCGGATCTGCGGATCCGATCGGACTCTCTGTTGGACGAGAGCAAAATTCTCAAGCATCGAAGTTGTATATCCGATTGGTCTTCAACGCCGCTCTTGGGGTACGGATTTTATTCTTTATGCATCTCTCGGGCTACGGGCGACCACTCCCTTTGGGCACCCCGAGGCTATTTCCGGTACTGACGCGGTCCGACAGTATGAACCGGGAATGAATACCGTTTGGATAAAACAAAAAGTACGATAATATCGAGAAAAGGCGATAGAATTAGAAAAAAAAAGAAGAGATAAGGTTAACTAATTATGGGGTTTTTACGATTATGTAATTATACAGAAACGAATCAAGTGCGGTATCGTTATAATTGCTGCATATTATAGCGGTAATGAATATTGATATGCACATATACATATACGTTTCTTTGGAAAATTCTTGAGAGTTATGCTTCGCATAGATCGTGCCCATTTTTGCTGTTTAGCCACGAGAACGATGATGTTTTGTCGAGACTCGCGACCGTACGAGCAGCACATACGCAGTGAAACTATACGGTTAATACATTCTTTGAGCTATAAAGTGTAGATGTGCACGCGGCTAAACAGTGAGGGTTTACACAAATGGAGAGAGCAAGAGAGAGAGAGAGAGAGAGAGGAGAGAAAAGCGGGACAGAGAGCTGAGGGCAAGTTTCAAGCGAGTGTGCGCAACGAAATCCCTCGGGAATCCTATAAATGTGCTGGGAGAGCAAGTGAGAGAGAGACAGAGAGAGCGAGGCAAAGAGAAAGAGAGTGGGACCCCAGTAGAATCTGGATTCAATTACCGGCTTGAATCCTCGAGAGCCATTAAGAGCCGTTCGAACGTGTAATTACGCGTAGCCGTGAAATCCGTCTCAATGGGAATAAAGAGCGAGAGCAATGGATAGTACGAAGATAGGATGTAAAGACAGAGAGAAAAAGAGAAGGAGTTGAACAGAGAGAAGGCTAGAGTGTACGAAGGAAACTGAATATCGCGTGTCTACTGCTGCTGCTGCTGCACCATTCGCAGCCCCCCGATAAACTTTCGAATTTATATACACGTAAAGATTACGATAATTTAGCTATTAATCTATCGTTGATATCTTTTCATTGTCAGTTATTATTGAAAAAATCAACTATTTTGAAATCTAAGTACTGTCATCGTGTTTTGTAACGCGTTTTACTTTTGTAGCACAAATTAAATCCAAAAGAGTATCTTTTTTTGCCTGTTAACAAAAAAATTGAATTTAAAAAAAAACTGAAATTAAAAATGTGCACTTTTGTAAAAATAATTTTGTAAAAATGGAAAATTATTTTAAAAAAATATAAATTATGTAAAAATCATTTATGAATTTACGAAGTAAAATTTTTTTTTAAATTGTAATTTACGATGTAGGAAAATTGTTTTAAATACCATCCGAAATTCTTAGCATCCTGATAATACGTGAGAAAAAAAAGAGTTTGAGGAAAAAAAAAAATTGCTGGCATTCCTCTATCTACGGTCCAGAAGCAAAAGAATCTTTAAAGCGGATCCTCTAACTTTTCAATTTCAGAGCGCCATGGGTGTTTCGTTGTAATGTTAATTTCATTTTCTGTATCTAATCATCTTTGCCCCTGCTCCCCTTCGTCCACCCTTGCCTTTCTGCATTCTTATTTCATTTTTTTTTCCTTCTCTACTCGGAGATTCGCGCCCGAGAAAATCGTGAATGAGAAACGGAAGGTCTCTGGGGAAACCTCGAGGGAGGGATTGGGAGACGGCGCGAGAGCGGTGGCTATTAACCCCAGCGCGTTGCTCGTAAAACCACGTGCCAGCAGTAAAACCGTTAAAAGGCTCGTTACGCGTTTCTATGTATGTCTTCTGTACATACACTTCATTGTATACCCACACACACACACACATACACACCATTTTATGTATATAAATATATACACATTCGTTCATCTTTCCCGCTCTCTGGATCATAAGGGTTCTGGCGCAAATTTGCCGTCCCGTACTCAATTGCTAAGTTCTTTGCCGAGAGAACAACAGCCAAGAGTTTCCCTTTTTTATTCCTTTTTTTTTTTGTGAACCGCACAACTCGGATGCAGACTCGTGTAGGTGCGTTGCTTCTGACGCACATGCGCCCATACATAATACAATGTACGGTACACACACTTGGCTCTCATCTTCGTTATATATACTTCCGGTATTTTCGACGCTTCCGCAACCATTTCGTCCGAGCCGTTTACTGCTCTTAAAAAAAGAAAGGAGAGAGAAACAGCAGCGCTCTCCGCAAGATGAGCCTCCCGCAGATCCGCGCCTCTGAGAGACGTGAATGAACCTAAAAGGCTTCGGCAGTAAGCTCACCCCGCTCACCTATCTCATTGTTTTTCGCAACCACACGTCCCATGTACGACAACCACAAAGAGAGAAAGAGAGAGAGAGAGAGAATAAAACAAAATATATGGCGGCCTGAAATTGTTATTTCGTTCTGGAACAAACCCAGCAGAACCACGGATTGAATTTCCTTTATTTTTATTTATTTTCTTTTTCCCAGCGACTTTGACATTTCATTATACAAGTCTTGAGATCGTAAACGGAAATATAATTTGTATAGAAAGAGTAAATGTGTTATTATCTCGGTGAATATTATTAACTTTATTATTATATGTTGGGATTGATTTGACTTCACTTTAATGATGATAATGATAAAATAATAAATAAAATACTGTAATGAGTATGTAACGATAGTTTTATTTTCGAATAATCGTTTGACCCGAGAATCACGAACGTAAATTAATGTAAGAGAAAGCAAATATACGAATGTATATAACATTTTCGTGTTTAAATTTTGTAAGACTGTTGGCATATTTAATTGCGAGATTATTACGCAATGATTAATAAAGAATTAAAATAATGAATACGTAATGATAATTTTATTCTTAAATAACCGTGGGTGCACGATGGAGATTGACAGCAGGTCCTCTGAAACGTGAACCAGAGCTCACTCAGCGACAAAACTTCGAGTTTCGCTAACTTTGGGCTCAAGGGATGAGAAGGACCGCCACACGAGCTTCGAGCAAGAGGATTGGGCAGAGTTTGCCGTGAAAGTTGGACTCTTATGAATATTAACAGAAGAAGAAAAAAAAATGAAGAAAAAAATCGTAACGAGCGGGAAACTGCGCCAAGGCGAAAGGGTCCTCGTCTCGTTGCCTCTCATAGCTTCGTTCATGCTGCTATTATGCCTGAAGGAAGGCTGGAGAACGAAAAAAAAAAGAAATCACCGGCGTATCGTCCTCTCATTCGCGACTCGGTGATCACCGGGTTACACAAAAAATATATACGTATATATATAT
>JABMBV010006907.1:0-10348 GCA_018906735.1 Mesochorus sp. PSUC_FEM 10030011 | reverse complement strand
CCTGTGACGCACGCGCACACCCAGCATGCCCCGCACGCACCCCAGCATTCCTGCACCCCTGTGACGCACGCGCACACCCAGCATGCCCTGCACGCACCCCAGTATCCCTGCACCAGTGTTCAATTATAAATATTTCGTAAACAAAGCGAGATATTGATTTTTTTATAGAGACCTTTTTTATAGGGAATTTAATTTTCTACAGAAAGTGTCTCTTATAGATTTTTCGAAAACTCCATATTTATCGAGATATTTCAAAAAAGAGAAATAATCGATATATATCGATATCTCGAAAACTAAGTGAGATATCGAAAAATTTTATTCTTGATTTTCGATTTTTCTCATCATAATACACTAGAATCAGTCGTCAAATCGTGTCGCCCGGGAAATCGTACTCTTGCCGCAAATAGCCACAACCTTAAATGCACCAAAGTGCATGTTGTAGAAGCAATCAACGGGTTGAGCGATTGTTAGGGCTCCGTGAGTTGCTTCCAATAATAAATTCGTGACTACGTAGAAAGACGGTCCATTTTCTCTGGGTATCATTATAATCGAACCAGAACTTATCTCATTATTCAGGTACCGAAGCCATGAAGTTTCCGAAATACGGGAATCAATTAAATCTACTGGCAACGCTGTTCGAAATTTTGCGTAGTTAGGTATCATCGCGATATCAATACGTTTAGCAGGACTACTTTCAAATTCAGGATGCTCTTCACGTTGTATTAAACGCCAATTGAGTTTTAGTTGATGTTTCAATGCAAGGGTGTGGCATACATTAACGCGAGATATCGAGACATGAACGGTAATTTTGGACTCTCTGTGTTTGCTTTCACATCTCATTGATGATATATTCTACAGTGGTCCAGCTAATCGCATAATACGAGGGTAGTGTAGTAAGAAATGATGCTTTGGCTTTAAACATCCCGGGAATAATTCTCTCAGTGATTCTAAATGCTCGGTAATAAGACAATTTAGCAAATCGCAGCATTCTTTCTGAAAACTTTTCGCAGTTAGATATTGTGCTATACATTTCAAAGAGATTATCAATTTCCAATGTCCACAGTCATGCGGCACTAAATGGCCGATTATCATAGTTAGATTACGTACTAAACAAAGCATTTCTGCTGAGGACATTGTCAATTTTTTTGATTTGAGATGACTTTCAAGTAATTCTGGTGGCTTATTGCGACGATCGTGTTTGCTGTAATGAAATGCATTTACCATCGAGTTGAACTGATACAGCGAGAACAATTTAAGAACAACGATGAAAAAGTAAAGAATATTTCCAAGATCATACTGACAAACACCTTCGAGAAAGTCATGCATGACATCGACGAAAACATTTTCCGTGACATGAAAATTTGTGAGTTTGTGAAAAACACAATTTTCTTTTATTCCAGTGAAACTTGCGTTATCTAATCTTAAGCCTGCTTCATAATTATCTACATTCCGAAGAGTACATTGGAATTCACTTGTAACATCATTTATTTTGCTATTACTGATGAGACAGAATTGGCAAAAAAAGTTGGCCCGAAAACTCTCTACAAAACCGAGGATTGAATGTAACCCTAAATTATCGCCTGAAATTGCTGCCAATTGAAAATAAATCCGTTTATTCTCGTCGCCATATTTTATCTCAATGCCTTCCGTCTCTAGAAACGCTAACTCCGTTATGGCTTTTTCAAAAATTGTTGGATTTCCAAAAATTGATCGATCTAGAGTATTGAAAAGCATGAATAGGAAGATATTTTCCAGTTTCCACTGATACGTAGGAGGTAAGCACGGTATCGTCAAGTAAACTGCACCACATTTCGCTATACCACGGTGACTACCAAGAGGGTTATTAGTCTCGTAATCATCGAAGTATAAGATTAGTGGCAGTATTGTTTTTTGTCCACAATTTTCAATTTTTTTTTTCCAATACTCTCCTTGGACAAAGTTCATTAATATTCCAGAGTCATTATTCAAAAAATCAAGATATTTCATGGTATCAAAATAGACATGAGGTATTTCGAAGAATTTTTTAAAAACAAGACGGGTGGGTATGAATTCTACCGAAACTGGCACCTTAGTGAGGACTTGCCGATTTCCTTCCTCCCTCAATTCGTCTTGATAGCCAATGATATTTTGTACTGGTCGTACAAAAGTCCCCTTCGTTTCGAAGTATTTCAATCGCTTGTATTCAGAGTCCAAATTTTCGAATGGATTCTGACATTGATTAATCAATTGGCCAAAGTTTGCGAGATTTTCTGAACTTTCCCCGAGAGCTTGTAGCCGTGAAAATACTACACTGCGCAATTCTTCCAACGGATTTTCAAAACATAGGGTTACATCTTCTATAATATTCTGAACTCGTTTTCGGGGTAAATCGGAAACGCTATACAGCTTTCCTATAAACTGTGTTGCCCCATCGCGCACCGAAGTATTAAATCTTTCCGGAATTTTTGTTGGAGGGTACGTGGGTAAATATTCGATTGTTCCCGGTTTTTCCGAATGAAGAGATTCTTCATCATTATCGCTTAATGATGAAGAAGAAACAGAACTGCCATTTATGGACTGTGATGGAGAAACTGCATACGGACTCTTTGCGATGTTAGGTAATTCCCGACTTGTTTTTGCATTCGTTACATTTAATACACTCAAATCATTCGTCTTAATTGCAGTGAGAACTATCTCATGGTCACGGTTTCTATGTTTTGCGAACGAATTATATGACGAAAAACTCCTATAGCAATCAGATTCGGAACATCTATACGCTTGCAACATCGGATGAGTATTTCGGACATGGCGAAGTAATTGGAATCGCATTCATACTGACAAGAGGAACAAGAAAACATTGTTAAAGACCCATAAACTAAATTTGGATATCCGAGAAAATAAAATGGCGATAATAAAATAATAATACATTTTTATGACCGTTATGATATCTTGTAAACGTTTCAGCAGGTATTGATTTCTCCGATAAGAGCTTCTACGCTAGTATTCGGTACATCACTGGCTTCGTGTATATCATACAGACATTTTTGGATAAAAAGCCAAATTTGGTTTGCGGCTGGAGCGTATTGGCAATCCAGAGCGAAACACGCTTTCAAAACGAAATCTATCGCACTGAGCGTAGATCCTACTCGATAACGAACATTCTCAATAATGACATACGCATCTCCCACGTGTGTCCACGATCCCACAAGTACCGGAAATGGCTGTAGAAGGATTTTTTGATCGTTCGCCTCAGCTTCCCTCTTGTCCACCAACAGCTCAAGATTGCTCACATTCTGTAATCAAGATTGCTGTATAAGAACGATATATTATCAACTAAATCTTATGAAGGTAAAATTTGTATACAAAACTCTTTTTCAACAATTTGATTCAATACGCGATTGTGCCGATTTTTGAAGGTACTTTTCTATGCATTGTTAAAAAAATGCATGTATTGACAAAATTTTTTCTGCAGATCATTTATGCACATGGTTAAGTATATGTAAAAAAATCAGACACATTTTTAAATGGCGCAAATGTAACATAATGAAACAATGTACACGTGCTTTGATGGTAAAAATTCTAACTGTAAATTATAATTCTGAATAAAGGTTCGAGTCGTTTTGAATTTTGATAACATATTGTTAATACCATCACCTATTGTGTGAACCTCAGAAACAAACATTTTAATGACAAAAAATGTATAAAAAATAAAAACAAAATAATAAAAAATTAGTGGACTCTAAATCAATTTAATTTTCAGTCGACGCGAAACATGTAGTGAGAAGTTAATATTTTTTTAAAGCAAACACTAGATTTTTGGGCCCTTGAGAAAAAATGGAAAAATTATGTAAACGTAGGATTACCACGTAACGTAACGACGTGAAATAAAATATGTATTTAATCTAAAAACGAGCAAACTCTTTGGGAAAATGTTATAATTGAAATGTCTGCAATTTAAAAACTTACCGGAACCAATAGAAGAAATGCCTCTTCTGATTCGAGAACCGATACTCTCCGTTTAGTTATATTACGCTTTCGCTTCTTCGGTTTTTGTGTGCTGCCATCGCCTTCACTATTGGCGTTTTCCTTATGATTTATGTTGACAAATGGCGGAGTCAGCAACGAAGGAAGGAAGCGGAAGATTGCAGCATCTTGACGATCTGAAACACACAAATTAAATACATTTTTATATGCTAAACAGTCACATACAAATGATTGACACGTACCATCCGGTAAACGAGAAATTTCGTCAACCTCGATCCTTTTTTCAGCAGAAAGGGGCTTTCGGGTGCCCTTCAACAATTCTATCAGCCTTGGTTTCATACTTTTCCATTTAGTGAAAAGCTGGTTTTCTTTGTCTGGATGAAGATTGACAAAATCCAGTTTGAGCTGAAAAAAGGTTGATGTTATACAACATATAAAGTAAAAAGTTTGTTGTGACAATTATATAAAAACTCGAGAACAAAAAAATGTTACCGATTCGCTTCCTCGTGGATCCCCCAAGCATTTCAATTTCCGAAAATACTCTTGGACGGATGTACCGTTGTGATCGCCGGCTTGTACTATTAGTAGATTTCTCCAAGAAGTGAAAGATTTTTTCCACCGACCGATCACTTCACTCCACGGACTTATTTCCGATTGAAGCCACTCCAGTTGCCGTACATCGTCCTCTGTAACAAAATACATACATTAAGCAAGACCTCGAGAATTTAGATACCAAAAATGTAATTTATACAAATTCATTACCCGTCGATTCAGCCACTTTTTCTGGTTCGTCGATATCTTTGGATTTGCTGATCAACAGCCCGTTCTCGCGTAATACACCTTTAGTGTAATTGTAATGGTCCCACAATTTGCCTGCGGCATTTACTTTAGTTACTCCAATTTTGCGGAAGGGCGTGAAATACGTCCCCCTTTTTTCGTTTCGAAATATTTCGCAGATTTGCGAAGCCAGTTGCTCAAATCGCTCTTTGCTTATTCTGTGCAAAAAATTGATGTCGTGTGATTAGAATACACCTTGATACAATAATATTTGAATTATTTCGAAAAATACTCACGTAAAATCGTTGAGAACTTGTGGAGACGGAAACTTTTCGAAAGCAACAGATTTTTCACGCGCAATGACTGTACGTACAAGAAGACTACGCAATCGTGGGCGTAAAATATTGTCCTTAGAGTACGCCAGTAAAATAGATCAGCCGTCGATATTTTTTCGCAAAAATTCCTCTAACGTAATTTAGCACTTCTGTTACGACTCCACTACTCTTCTAACAACCCCTCTCGAATGAACCAGCTGTTAATCTCCGACTCTTCTTTCTATTTTTTTAATTTAACCTTGGCTCTTTGAGCATACGCGTCCTTTTTCCGTTTAATCTCGTTCTTATTCACATTCTCTTTCTCTCTTCGCTCCATCTCTCTCGATCTCTCTCGAATTTTAATTCGTTATAAATTGCATAAATTGAACCAAAGTTTTTCACGCACACAATTAATATATCAAACTATATATCTAAAAATATATCTAACCCTCTCTCTCTCTCTCTCTCTCTCTCTCTCTCTCTCTCTCGTGGCAGATGATCAACGCGCGTCGAGTTCAAATGTCTCGCTGGACCGTCGGCTGGATTGTATCTCCCGAAAAGTGGACTCCTTGCACTATCACCGAGCTGAACCGGAGCTTATTATTACAGGGATACCGGCTTCTTTCACTTCGTCCGCTATGTCTGCGGTGACCTTGGTTTTCACAGCGCTGGGTATTTCGCAACTGGTTAGCGACGTACTTTCTACCAGAACGTTCCCGTCTAGGCCCTCCACTGCTGCCTCTTCTGTGCCTTCTGTCTCCACATCCGGTACGAACGGCTCCTCCACATCGCTTGTCGTATCGCTGAAATCTCAGGCGGTATTGGCATTCGTACTCTCCAAGAAGCGTGAGAAAAGAGACCTGCGTGCCGCTAAAGTTTTCGGAAATGATGCCAGAGGAAAGGTATTTGTCAACGAGCTTCTCCCGTCGGCGCTTTACAAGCTTCTAGTTAGAACAAGGAGTGAAGCAGCGAGAGTCGGCTATAAACATGTCTGGCAGCGTGATGGAGTGATTTTCGTCAGGAAGGCTGATGGCTCGGAGCTGATCAAAGTGGAAACGGAGGACGATCTTGCTCGGCTCGTCTGACTATGGGCAACTGACTCTACCTCTCATCGCAGCAACCAACGACGGTACCTACCAGATGACCCACGTAACTCATTCAGCTCTCCGACTGCCGTTTCCTCTTCTGTTCTTAAAATTGCCCATTTCAACGCTAATTCGCTGCTGGGTCACATGGAACTCGTCGCTGCTCATCTACAGGACAATTTTTATCACGTCATCGCCATCACCGAGTCGTGGCTACACTCCCTAGTGTCCGACGATCTACTGGCACTGTCGTCATACTCCCTCTACCGTAATGATCGGATAGGCCGGAGAGGTGGCGGTGTAGCATGCTTTGTCCATGACTCGCTCGCTGCACGGATCATTGCTGCATCGGAGGGACCCTTCTCGAATGCGCCCGAATATCTAACGCTAGAAATCAAGAATAAATCTGGACTATCTATGCTATGCTCAGTAATCTATCGCAGACCCAAAGGCCTTCTTTTCGCTGAGTTTTCTGACGTCCTCTCAAGGACAACGGGCACGTATTCGAATCACGTAATCTGTGGGGACCTCAACTGCAATTTGTCCAGCGACAATTTCGAGGCCACGTACCTACGCGAGTTCACCTTCTCCCGCTCGCTGCACATTGTAAATTCTGGCGATTCTTTTCACACGTCTACGTGTGATTCTTGGCTTGACGTATTCATCGTGGATGATCTTAGCAAGGTACTGTCTGTCACCAAGTCTGAGGCGCCGTTTATTGCAGGACACGACCTCATTGTGATCGAATATTGCTTCAACCCAGAAGTCCCAGCTATGAAAACGATTTTCCGTCGCTCCGTCAAAGATTTTTGTGGCACAGCTTTTGCTTCTGCGTTGGATGGCAAACTAGTATTACCACTTCCTTCTACTTCGCAGACCATGGAGAACGAGCAAGCGCCTTCGATCGATCATCTTACTTCCAGCTTAAGCATCTTATTTTGTTCAGTCGTTGATGCTTTCGCGCCTCGGTGTGCCTTCTCTGTAACTAGGACGCATGCCCCCTGGCTGACGAATATACTTAGGTCTAGAATTAAGCGCAAATCTTTTTTGTACAACGCTGCGAGGCGCTCTGGATGTTTACTTGATCTTGTCGTCTTCCGGCACTACAGAGATGAGCTTAGAGCAGAACTGAAAAAAGCGAAGCGCGAGTTCATCAACCGTCGTATCGAAAATGCTAACTGCTCGCCAAGGTTGTGGTCTGAACTTGCTTCAATGGGTCTGCTTAAGCAAAGAAAACCCTCGCCTTTCAACTACTTTTCACCGGATTCTCTTAACGCTTTCTACGCCCAGAACTCGTCGCTTTCTCCTGCCTGCTTTTTCAATGATCTCATTCCCACTCTTCCGGATCGTTCTATTGCCTACCCTACGTTTAACTTCCAGTCTGTCTCAGCTGATCAAGTTGAGTCTACCATTAAATCCAGTCCGCCATCCATGTCGTCAGGTCCTGATGGTATAGCGTTGTACTTTCTCCGTCATGCCTCTCACACTTTCTACCAGAATCTAGCTTCTCTCTTCAACTCTTCCTTCACACATTCTTCTTTCCCGTCGGCATGGAAACGGGCCTTCATTAGACCGCTCCTCAAGTGCAGCAGCCCCTCTTCTCTGTCTGACACGAGGCCCATTGCTAATCTCTGCGAACTGTCTAAGATCCTTGAAAAACTGGCTCACTCGCAGCTCAATAAGTACCTTTCCACCAACAATATCATGAGCCCTCGGCAATCAGCCTACAGACTCGGCTTCAGTACCCAGACTGCCCTTCTAAAGATAAATCATGACATCAGAAATGCAGTGGACAATCGAATGATTACCATTATGGTTTTATTCGATTTCAGCAAGGCCTTTGACACGGTTCCCCACGCCACGCTTCTGCGCAAATTACATTCGGTTGGGCTATCATTGAGTTCCCTCCGGTGGCTTCACTCCTACCTAAGTGGAAGGTCGCAAGCTGTGGTTGGTGATGGAGGTGTTGTGTCTAGCTGGGTCAGAACAACCTGCGGCGTCCCTCAAGGTTCAGTTCTTGGGCCTTTGTTGTTCTCTCTCTTCGTGAACGACATCGGGTCAGAATTAAGACACACTCAGATAATGACATTTGCTGACGACACGCAAATATATAGATCATGTCTTCCAGCTGACATCAACCACGATCTCTCTCTTGTGGCTCAGGATATCGACAGGATAGCTGCTTTTGCCGCTCGAAACGGTCTGAATCTTAATCCTAATAAGTCAAAAATCCTCATTTCCGGTAGCCCTGCTTACATCAACCGACTTAACATGTCGTCCTTACCACAGATCACATCCAACGGTTCTATCCTTCCCTATGTCCGCGAAGCGAGGAATCTGGGTGTAGTAATGTGCTCTACGCTCTCGTGGAAAAAGCACCTACTTTCTATTTCTAACAGAGTTCACTTTTCTCTATACAAACTGCGGCACTTCAGACCTTGCCTTTCCGAGGTGATGAGAGCGAAACTTGTAAAAGCGCTGATTTTCCCTATCCTCGACTACTGTAGCCTAGTGTACTTCGATCTAACTGACGAGCAAAATCTGTTCCTCCAGAGACTTCTAAATAGTTGCGTGCGCTTCGTGTACAACATCCGATACGACGAACATGTCACGCCTCATCGCAGGGCTCTCAAATGGCTGTCGGTACGTGCTCGCCGGCAATACTTTCTTGGTATCTTTTGCTTTAAGTTGATCAACAACGAGGTTCCGGCTTACATTTCCGAGCTAGTGGATTACGCTCGTCACTCCGAGCGACCATCTCGCGCCGCTATAGCCCCCACGTTTTGCATCCCGTCGTTTCGGACAGCTACCCTGCGCAACTCTGCGATTATATCGGCGCAGTATTTCTGGCACTCACTACCGGCCTATTTACGAACTCAGAATCGTCTGATGCCGTTCAAACGTGCGCTCTTCAATTTCTTGTTCGACAACGATATGGGCTCTACGTGATAGGCTTTACAGATTCCGTTACATTGTCGGTCCGTGCGAAGTGATCATGTACTCTCGTGCGTATTCCACACTTACGGTTATTATTGTTATTACGTATTGTATATTCACGGTTACTATTGTTATCATTATATGTTGTTATTACTCCATTTATGTATCAGATTTGCCTCAAGGGACTCCCAAGGCATAAAATATATATATCTATCTATCTATCTAAATATGATTATGACGAATATCGAGACAAAGTTCGTTACATAATTTGTAAATAAATTGTTTACACAGTCTTATTAGACTTGGCAACGTTGCGCGTAAGACTTGAAAAGTTGGTAGTAGTGAGCGATCTTCTCCCGCACTCCATCAACGTATGCAGTTTGCACATAACCTACAAAAATGTCAAAACGACATCGTTACAAGGGTCGTTTCGAAAGGAAAAGAAAAATTGAGTGGAGAGGAAATTTAAGTGCTGCGGCTAAACGTCGTAAAAAACCGAACATGAATTTGATTGTTCAGCGGACGGTGAGCGAGTCGTAAATATTCGCAAATTAGCTAAAGAAATGTGGTGTGACGACTGTCAGGGACCACTATCATTCCGATATATTGAGACCGAAAAAACAACAGGATTAGCAAACACTTTTGAATTGAAATGTCATCAGTGCCTAAGGATTTGGCCGGTATCCATATCCGATTTTGTAAAGTGTAGTCTTTTCGATTCGCGAAAAAGACAATACTCTATAAATATGAAAGTTGCTACAGGTACGTGCGAAGAATAATTTAGAGTATAATTTTCTTTTTTTGGAGATTATTAATGTTATACGCATCATTTTTTTGCAGCCATGATAGAAGCCGGAATTAGCTGGTCACAGCTCAACACGATCCTAACAGCATTAAATATTCCTGCAGTGAGCAATTCTATCATCTTCCGTCATGAGAAGAAAGTTCAGTTGGCATTGAAAGAATTGGCTGATCAAAGTTATCAACGTGCCCTTCATGAAGAGAAACTTTTTACACTGAATGAAAACAATTTGAGGTAAAGATTTTAAAAGATTTTCTTTTTTCAATACCCGTTATTAATTTTGATATCTTGTTATCAATGTGCAGTGAAGAATCTACGTCGGATGCAACCCAGTTAACACTAACAAGGAAACCTTCCCAGGTGTACCTCGCCGATTTTGTTCTCCTTGTAGTATGTTATTCTACATTGAAATATAAGGGATACGTTTTTTTTTTTTGGCGGAAGCTCATATTTAAGGGGTGAAACTCACC
>JABMBV010006896.1:0-10349 GCA_018906735.1 Mesochorus sp. PSUC_FEM 10030011 | reverse complement strand
TTTAACTTAAAATATAAATGTGCAAATAATTCTGGACAAATGAAACGAAAAAAAAACACGTAATTTTACAACCAGTCGAGCGTCAATGGACCTCCAACTGATTCAAGTTCTTTTTTGTTTTCTTTTTTTATTGTAAATCTCCCAAACTATTTATTGTCATAGATAAAAAAAAAATATTTGAAACGATAAATAACGTAAGACTCACTATAGAAAAATTCAAAGAGTTCAACCTGAATATTCACAGAAAATTGTCGAAAAAAAAAAAAACGACGATTGATTTTCTGATCGTCATTGTTTAAAACCTGACAACACTTTTGGCAACATTGTAACATTCAGAAAGTGAGCGCGTGCTACTCAAAATACAATTCAAGTTATTCCAACTTGGTTACAGGACAAAGTCAATTTTTTTTTTCAATTTTTCGCGATGAATTTTACTTTTAATCTGGATTGGGACAAAGTGGACATTATGATAGTGAGGGTTTGTGTTATTTTATGATTTTTTATTCCCTTCTTGTATACAACCTCTTTATCCTGCACTCTTGACCCTGCCGAATTCCAAAGTACATCCTCAAGGTACGAATGTATATTGTAATATGTATACGAACGATGCACCCTCTCGAGATATATTTCTAAGGATATGGATAAATTTTCGTGCCAAAGTCCTAAAGCTCGATTAAACATAATCGCGACTTATTTTTTTTTTCCACCAACCGCGAGTTCGTGTCCGTGCAATTTTTTGCTTTCTTTCCTCCTCTTACTTTATCCTCGGACATTGGTACGAACTATTGGGGTCTATTTCCCACGCGACTAACCGTCCCCTCTGATCATGGGTTACGACTTGTGCTCCGAGGGAATTCTCTGTGCACGGTCCAGACGAAATTCGAGTCTTTCTCATCCGGATATAGGATTGTCGGATAATTCCACTGTATTCCCAAAAGCTCGTGTTTCTCGCGCGCTTTTTTCGGTTATAAAAGATTGAACAAGAGGCTAATTTTTTGTTCTCGTTCCCCGCGGTTTCGTATATACATTTTTATTTCTTCTTTTTATTTCGCACTCGCATCATCTCGGCTTGTCTGAATTTAAACGTCAGTCGCGTCGACCGCGGGTTTCCGCTTCTCTGAATTTTTGTTTTTTTTTTCCCTTCTTTTCTCCCTTTTTCCGCTTCTCTTTGCTCTTGCCGCCACCGCTAGCTTTGCGGCTCGCCGCACGAAAGAACGATAATGAGGGTGTGGGAGGCGCGCAGGCAAAGGAGAATAAAAAGTAGAGAAAAGTGTGGTCGCACGCCATTTTGCCACGGCAGCAACGATCTTTTGGCTTCTATCCCCATTTATTTCTCCTTCTCTCATAAAGGTGCCACGTTAATAAAAATCCCAATCTAAACAAGCTTAATTTACGTCCGCCACATAATTACCTAGGCCCCTGAGGCCTCACCTCACTCTCACTCTTCCCTCTCTCTTTCTCATTCTCTTCTCTCCCCTTTTCTCTTGACTCGGCTTCGCCTCACGCACTTCGTGGCACTTCTCACTCGGAACGAAAGAGTCAAACCCGCAGAACAAGGGGGTGCAAAATTCACGCAAGAGAGAAAAGAGGCCTTGAGTCTACGGAGAAGAGCACCGGTGAGAGAAAGACAGAAAATCTATGGTTCGAAGGGTTCAACACACAGGAAAAGGATAAGAAGAAGAAAAGAGTAAGGAATAGAAGGAGGAAAGAGAAAAATGTACGAAAGAGGGTAGTCTGAAAAATCTAAGAGGCGTAAAGCATTAAAAGGGTTATATAACATTCATTACGTGAGCAGGGGGTCAGCCTTTGTGAAATTTCCCTTGGAAGCGACAAGAGATAGAGGCACGATGGAAAACGACCCCCTTGACTGTCTCTCGTACTTTCTCTACTGCGGCCATTTGACTCTTCCTCTATATATTCTATACTTACTACGTATATATGAATATATGTATGGGCTATTTCGCACGAAATTGGGGAATTTGTGGATAATTCTCTAGGCATTTTACTCGTGGATCTCTGTGTTTGGGAGTAAATGGGTTTGAATGTGTGAGCGACTGATGGCAGCATCGATCGATGCCTAGATCAATCGTACCGTCAACTTCAGACTAGGAATAAGATGGGTATAAAGATACGTGTAAACGTAATCGATTTAAATACACCCGTAAAAGAAACGTTAAAAATCAAAGTTCCTATGAAATTTACTATCGTACGTGCCCTATACATTATTCAGATGCCACTTCAAAACAACGAAAAACAAAAAACATGAAGACGAAGAAAAAAAGAGATTCATGGGATATTGAAAAAACAAAATATTTCTTAAAATTAGTGTGTGGCAGAAAAGTAATGAAAATGTACAACAATTGTTGCGTAAATTTGAAATGTATTCAAGAATTTTCACCGAAAAAAAAAACAGTTAATTTTACCTGACTACAAACATGACTGCAATAAGTTAAAAAAAAACTACTTAATACAAATTAAATTTTATAGTACGTATTATAAATTTTTTTTTTGTATTTTTCGTGAAAATTTAAAGAGCATGTATTATACCGTAATTTCACGGTTAAAATTAATTTTTAATTCCGTGTATCGACTCGAAATACGGTAAAAGCGATCTTAGACCACTCCCGATAATATTATCAGTCAAAGATCGTCGCTCTGGACTAGGAATCTCCCGTACTTTCGTTCTCCCGTCTCAAGGGGTAGTAAGAGTCACGTGACCGTTTCTGCACACCGAAGGAAGGACGATACGGCTGTAGAAGGACAAGGGTGGCCGGTTGGTCGGCCTCTCCGGCTGATGAAGATGTCGCACACGCCGGGGACCGCCTGGCCAGATTACCACGGCCCCTTTCCTCCCTTCAGAATCCGAGAACCACCCCCAAAGTGTACCCGAGCCATAACAACCTCTACGGTCACAGGGCACACGCTAATTGCTTTATTTGACATCAAGAAATAATGTACCTCCGCTATCTCTCGACCACCCATCCCATATATCCGTGTATACACGATATTTATTCTTTGTATGTACACGGAACGTTTGCACAACACCTTTTCCATGAAAATCTAACACGCGAATACTAACCACAAATGTGCAGTTGGACCATTTCTATAATACACCGATATATATATATATTTAACCTTCACGTATAAATATATGAGACGCGCATGAAAGCTCATGGTCTCCGATTATTCACTCAGCGAAAACTTTTAGCCAACTGCAATCTTTCACAGCTGACCACCTCCCAGCACAAATTATGGCAGGGCCTTTTCTCTATACCCTCATACTTTTTCTTCTTCTGCTCTTAACCTCCGGTATAGTGACACTTCTGTAGAACACCAAAATCATGAAATACACCTTGAACATCGTTATTCATTATATTAAAAAAAAAAAAAAATGAAAAAAATTATTCTTTTAAAGTCGTCAATTCAGTAAAAACATTGTGATAAAATTCGAAACTATGACACATAACGAACTGGATATATAATTTCGTTTTGCGCCTCTTTCGATTGATCACCTTGCAGTTCATAAAATTTATTTAACAAATGTTTTTAAATTTTAATATATAACAATCCCCTTTTATTGTTCATTTTTTATAATTAATAGAAAATAAGAGGAAAAGACTATTTTATTTCTCGAATAACATTACGATTAATGAATAACAATAGAAACTTAGAATCGATCGAAATTTAACTTATCCTAACTTTAATGTAATAATATAATAGAGAAACCAACCAAGAAGTCAAAAAGTCCTTAAGTGGCTATGAAATATGTGATAATTTTTGGCATAAAATAATTGCCATCATTCACAGATGATTGCAAAAGTTTAATAAATTTGATAATTCTGATATAATTTAATGTTTCATTTAATGCAGCCCTTCTGATATTACTTCCTCCTTCATTTCATAAACATGCCTTAAATATGTTGCGTTTCGAAGCAATTTCATCCATTTGCTTTATATTTTCCATGCCAATATAACTTGTAACATTTTCAAAACGATAACTTTTGAAAGGGCGACGAAATTTAAGAAAAGAGCAACTTCATTTATCGAGTCTCTTATATTAATATTATATCCAATAAAACGAATATTACAAACAATTTTCGTAACTATACTGAAATCGTATTTGCTTGAAACTTTGGTAATTTTTTTATTTTTTAGAGTGAAATTTGTAGAAAATTTTCAGAACGCATTTCAAGTAAAGTTTTTGTTCAGATATTTATTGAAACGAATTTCAAAATGGTGAATAATTTTAATAAAAACGCTATATTTATTAATAAAACACATCTTTTTTTTATTGAGAAAATAACTTGAAAGTAAAGGGGAAGATTCGATCTATAGTATAATTGCAAGGGGTCAAAGAATAAGACGTTTTTTAGATTCCGAGGGAGGGATGAAAGATTATGTCGATTCCCTCTGGCTACCGGGAATTAACCTTTAACGTTAATTATCTCTCTCGCGCTTTTGGTTGCCGTGGTTAATGTGGGAGAGGCGAATGAAGATGAAGAGCAAAGGTAGAGTATAGAAGGCGCTCAGGCTCGGTGAACGGCATCAAAGAACAAACTCCCAGCTATCCCAATACCCAACCCTCGGACGCGAGTGTTTAGAGCTGCAATATCTTTCCACCGTGGTGCACATCGGTGACCGTGCTTGTCTCTCTCTCTCTCTCTCTCTCTATCTTTCCCCCTTGCTCGTTCGAAGTTAAATTTCATTGCTGAAAGAGAAAGAAGAAAAGGGGTATAAAGTCCCAAAAGAGAGAGGTGATACGATGGCGGTTGGCAATGCGGTTTGCAGCTTCCCTTAAATATTCCAGCGGTATTCTGCCACCTTTGCTTTCACCATTTATCTAATTCTCTGACGTAAAATTTCTCAAATTATCAATAATTCTTATGGCTTTGAATAAAAATATGATAAAAACACGGTGGATGAAAATACTTTGAAAAAAAAAAAACAGTGGGAAGAAATCGTGAGAATTTAGAGAACGACTTGAAGGAAAACTTCGATTTGAAACTCAGAAATGGAAATGAAAAAAAAATGAAGGCAAATCACCGGATAGGAAAAAGAGTCGGATGTGGAAGAGGAAAAAAAAAGACAATTTTCGTACTGTAGAACACATAATTTGATACGATAGTCAGAACGAAAGGAAAGAGCAGTTTGAATCGAAGAACGAGGCACGTTACACTTCAGGATGCGTGAGCAATATCTCGCGAGCTATAAGCAAGTGTATGGGTACAAACGACTGGGAAATAGACCTTTCAAATAGATTCTGAATTCGAGATAGATTTCACTTCTCTCTCTCTCTCTCTCTCTCTCTTTTCTCTTGGTGTATATCGGCCGAGGGAAAACGAGCCTTTCCAGTAGGTATAGGGAAAATAAGCCATCGATATAAATTGCTCCATCCACCTCACTCTCTCTTTCTCTCTTTGCCCTCTGTGCCATACACCGTGTGTTATTTCATAGGAAAGCTCGAGTCGTGGATAAAAAGTTTTCTCGCAAATAACCCATCGCCTGGAGGGTGTTTCAACCCTCCTCATGGAGAGACTCGATTCCGCGCGTCAACGTTTCTGTACAGTCGCCCAACGATTCCGGACCAACTTTTTTTTTCACTTTCTAGGAAAATACCCATTTTATATTGTTTGTATGAAAGAAAAAAATAATAATATATCTACATATATACATATTTTATTCGACAACTTCCACCTTTGTGCTCGTTAAGGATCGTTATTTATTATTCATGGATTTCATGGATTTATATATCAAATTAATTAATCTGAATAATACAAAAATGAACTGATGTTCATTGGTGAGGGCATCACTTGAAAACAGCTATGCCTATTTGACTAATTATTTATGTACGTAATAGTTCGAGACAGATTCTTTAGGTAGACATATTAAAATTTGAAAAGTTGATAGGAAAATTGAAAATTTTTTGAAAAACTAAAAGCTCTTTTTTCAATGAATTTTTATATGAACACAAGGTCATAAACTTATGATTCGAAAGATGAATATAAAAAATTTTTTTCAGGACATAATTCGGAATATTTTCAAAAGAAAGTTGAAAAATTTAGACAAACTTTTAAAATCGTTATTTTTGTAAGTTATTTCGATCATAACTTATAAATTCACAAAAAGATCATAAGAAAAATTATTGGAATTTGGACATAGAACAACGTTTGCTTACGTTCATATTTTTTCATAAGCTCATTTATATTTTCTGCTTCAGTAAATTCAGTAAATTATGCCTGTACGAATTTGAGTAAATTACTAATTATTAAATAAAAACAAGAAATGCAGCAAAGAAAAATAAATAATTGTAATAATTTTCTTTGTATAAAAGTCGCAATTTTTCTTGATTTTTCCAGTGAACTCAATTTTTTTTTCACGATCAACTGTATACGTTCGGAACGAATATTATACCAGGTGATTATCTTCAAGAGGAAAAATACTCGGTTCTCGTGACAATGACCCAAGAGTGTTGTGTAAATTTGCCAGTAACTCTTAAATATAAAATTATACGAGTTATTCGAAAGCGAGATGAACATATAGAGACAAAAAAGCGAGGAGAGAAACGCGCGAAAAACGTTTAAATTGCGCGTAAATAATTATATTTGCATATTCATTGAAAGGTAAATATTTAATAGTCAGGTCAGCGAGAGCATGGGCGTATAATATAACGCGAGAATGAGTAGAAAGTGTATATGACGAGACGAGGGAGAAAAGAGGTTTCATTGCGTGAAGGGGTTTTAGTTTGCGGAACCCTTGTAATACCTACCCGCGTGGCCGGCCGAGGGACGAACTGTCCGGTTCGGGAGGAAAAGGGTTCACTCGTTTTCGCACAAATTTTACCTTAATTTTACTTAAACTTCCGGTTGGCATGATGTCCAACGAAGGCGAACAGACCAGAGCGAGAGGGACAAGTGTTATTTTTGTAATTTCGAGAGCAAGGCTAATTAGGGACCTTCTCGGATTACTTTACACACATTACACCGTCGGTGAATATGAAAAGCGGAGGTTTGCTGGAAAATCACGAGATAAAAAGCTACTCGTGAAAAAAAAAAAAACCCTCGCGTATCGAAAAATCAAAGACTTTGTAGATTACTTTTAAACACAAATAATTTTAATATAACATTCATAAAATATTAATTAATTCATATTTCTACAAAAAGTTTTTTAAAAATTCGGATTTAGAAAATCAAATCGAATTAAAATAAAATGAAATCAAGAACACGAGTAATTTTAATAAAGTATTAATAAAATATGAATAATTTAATAAAAAATCGATGAAATATCAATTCGACAAATTATTCAAAAATTCTCAAACGTAAATATATAAAACTTAAAACATAATTTATTGAGTCAGATTTAGAAATAATAAAAAAAAAAGAAAAATAACTGGGAATTTAAACTTTTTCAAACAGAAACTTTGACATTTTTCTCAATACTATAAATTAAGTTATAGAAAAAAAAAAAAAAAAGAAAAAACGATGCACATGCTCGCTCTCGAATGACGAATAATGATAGGACAGAGCAAATACGCTTAAAATGACGACTCGATCGATTTTAGAAATGTCATGAAAATATATATATTTATACATATGTAGTACGTGTAGATTGATAAGAAAAGACGTTGGAAAAAAAAGTGTATCGTGTGTGCGTATGGGATATTACATCGATCAGAGGTTTTGACGAGGGGTTCGAGAGAGTGAGAAAGAAAGAGAGAGAGAGAGAGAGAGAGAGAGATCCCTATGGCAAAAGATGGATAAGATCGGGGAGGGGGGGAGAAGGGAGGGGAGAAAGTGAAGAAGGGGAGGATGATGATGCTACCTATTACCAGCTAGGACACCTGAGCCTTTGGAAAGGACTTCACCCTGAGGGTTAGTCGTCGCCAACGTATCAACCATCAGGAGAGTCCCACCAAGAGCGTATATAACCTTGCCACGGTACGGACTAAGTGTATGGAAACGAGCACGCACTTTATCGCTATATAACCATTGGCAAACGTCGAGGGACAGGGTTCAAAGGGGCGGGGAGGGGAGGGGGAGGGGGAGGAAGGTGAAGGTTACTCTCCCTTGGTCGAGTGAAACTACCCTGCGGTTTACTGCATTCAGCCTTAAATTATTCGCAATCGGGTGAAACCGCAAAAATATTACAGCTAGAAAATATCATATGAGTTGTCACCGCGCTCGTTGCTTTATATTTCAATGCGGTTTTGTCGCGGATTGTATATATGTATGTATGTATGTATATATCCATAAAAACGCAAAATTTTTAACCTCGCGATGTCATGAGCTTTCACAGTATTATTACAGGAATAAGGGTATTTTCAACGTAATGGATAGAAAGAAGAAAAAAAAACGAACGATCGCTACCTTCTTCTTATTTGTGCTTGTATGTGTGTGTGTGTGTGTGTGTGTGTGTGTATTGTGAAAGAAATTGGTCAGTGAAGTATTGGAAAGTTGAGGTAAAAGCGTAATGCGTGCGCCCCCGCGAGCCTCACAGACACTGGGGGTGAACCGCGTTGGGGTTCGTACACGATCTCGATAAAAGATGGATGATTCAGATATATATATATATGTGTGTAAAAAAAATACATGTACGTTTGTATATACACGTATGTGTACACGTACGTGTGCCGTTGGAGGGATGAAAATTGTGCGTAGTCCATTTTGCCACTGCTGATCGGTCTCCCGCTGTCTGACGTGTCCGAAGATGAAATGCACCCTCGACGATCCGGTCTAACGTCTGGGTGTTCAATCGCACACACACACACACACACACAAGTCTCTCTTCGCACTCTAATCTTCAACTCGACCGCTGATATATTCTTGTATCTTATAATCTATATACGTTTGAAAAAGTTTCAATTCGTCAGGAAAAATTAACGAAAAATTGAAAATTTTTCATGAAAAATTTAGTATGAAAAAAAAAGGTTCGGAATGTTTGATCTTTTAGCATTTAAATAACTTATTTAAAAATGTTTATTTTTTGGGCTTTTGTATTAAAGAATTCAACAAAATGATACAGGCACAAAAATGTTCGAGGAATGAATATTTTAATTTTAAATCTAAACGCGAAAAAAATGTTAATTCGTTACAAAATTAATACAAAATTTGAAGAATTTTTATGAGATTTTCCAATGAAAAAAGAAACGATTAGAAATTTATGGTGTTGTAGAATTTAAATGACTTATTGAAGAATTTTTATTTGTATTTTATATTAACAATTGAACATACAATACAGTCAGGTAAATATTGGAGGGATGAATTTCGATTTTATTTCGAGAATTTTCATGAAAATTCTCGAAGTAAAAAAATAATTAGGAATTTAGTTTAATTTGAATAACTTATTGAAGAATGTTTATTTATATTTTATATTAACAATCAAACAAGCAATACAGCAGGCAGGAAAATATTGGAGGGATGAATGTTAGAGAGAACAGCAGCACTGAAAATTTCCGGGAGTTTTCAATTTGTGGTTGCGGTCGGGTATCAAGAATCCGATGGCGAATGTAAATATATATGTATATTGTAGAGACATGGATGTTTTAATGCTCGATTTTGGTAGCATCCCAGCCATTTTGCCCGCTGTCTAATACACGGTGTTGGAAAATGAGGAGAAAAAGGAGCTGAGTTTGCTGGCGCTCTATTATGGTAATTATATGATAAATACAACAAGGCCCCAGGCACTGTCTTCATCTCCCATCACCGGCATGATGCTGCCACTCTGCCAATCCGTCTCTTTCTTTCTATCTCTCTTTCTCTCTCTTCTCTCTTTCTCTCAACGAAAGCACGTGGCTTGTCGGAAATATATATTAGGTTAAGGATATTCAGGCTCTCGGAGGCTGGTTTTCTTCTCAAGAACTCGAGAGTTTCTCTTCATACAGTCCTAGCAGAAATTCTCACTCTGTGCAACGCCTCTCTTTCGTACTTTCCTCTTCATTCCCTTTTAACCATTTCTAATTTCCCTCTTTCTCTTTCATCAGCACGTTTTCTTGATGGTTCGGCTTCAAAATACCCCATGCTCCATCTCTTTCTCTCTATATCTCTCTCTCTCTCTTTCCTTCTCTTTCTCTCTCTCTCTCTTATTTCCTATGCTCAGGGAATGCAATTAATCTTACTCTCATCCTCATTCACGCTTTCTCAATCTTCATATATCGAATGCTGACAATGAAAAAGGCGTAATTTATGTGGAGCAAATTGTCGGAGCCAAGTCGTTTCGTTTGCTACTACCAGATATATATATATACAGATATAGAAAACTTGATAATCACAACATTTTCCTCTCGGTCTTGATCTCGCGCCAGCCTCTCTCGTATAAACGAAACCAACGTTGTTTAATATATATATATATATTAT
>JABMBV010006885.1:0-10350 GCA_018906735.1 Mesochorus sp. PSUC_FEM 10030011 | reverse complement strand
GAAATTGTATTAATATTAAGAATAAAAAGGAACGTAACATGAAAATTATTTCAAAAATTGTTCTTTTTTTTTACAATTTTATTGATTGTTTGTAGATTGTTCTTAGATTGTTTGTGATTTAGATCTCGGGTGAAGTTGAATTGTTTTATGTTTATTTAATTTATTTAAAGCCGAAAAATAATTTATAAATAAAAAATTACAAACATTTTGTTATGTATTCAAATATATTTTGTGATATTTAAATTAAACTTGAAACTTTGTTACATTTTAAGTTCGAGATTGATAGACATTTTTGAGCCACGATGTGTAATTGTCGAATTTATAACTGTGACTGCTTAGTCGTGGAACGTCGAGGCGTTTGGTACAATTTTGCTCGTGAGCATTTTGCCGACGCGTGAAAAATCAAGGCTCTCGACCATCTCCTTATTTTCAAATATTTGAACTTGATTTCATATAATAAAAAACAAAAACTGAGTTTCATATATTTGAAATTGAAGCAACTTCGGACGTAACAATAATAGGTATTAAATAGGTAATAAATGAAATAAAGAGTATCAGATAATTTAATGTCATATATATAATACTATGCCGTATAATTATCATTAAAAATCTTCTAACGTTCTATGTGTGTTCTTTAATAAAAAAAAAATATTACAGGGGTAAAAAGGTTATTCATTATCATTATCATGCTGGAATAATTGATTGAAAAACAAAACTGAAAATTATATTCGCCTAATGTAAACTCGTAAGAATATATTTTTTTCAAGACGTTTATTGAAAATTTTCATAATAAAAAATGTGCCTCTGAAAATGTTGTTTCTTTAGATCAGAAACTCGTAGAAATGGTTTATGATTCGTCCTAATATTTTTTTGTTCATGTAAAATCATTTTTCCGAAAAACGAATCGAAAGTTTTTTTAATTAATTTTTATCAGCATGAAAACTTTTTAAATTCAAAACGCATAGCTTTACCAATTCTTTAAGATTTTTGAAAGAAAACACATTATGTCATATTCCTAATAGTAATCAATATATTTCAATACTTGTAGTATGTGGATTTTAACTGCAGCCAAATTTAAATAATAATACTAGCATTATGGAATAAAACGTTGTGCTTAATTGTCGTAAGAAACTTGTAACATTAAATCACGTTTATATTATGGTCAAATATTTAATGTTTATATTCTATCAAAAGTGAAATTTTATCATATACATATAGTAGATGAAAAGTAGCTTCTCTTATTCAAAAAATATGTAAATTAAGACAAAATATTTGAAGAGTATATAGTCATGACTCTCGCGTAGTGACGCGTTTTCGAGAAACTCGGTAGACAAAACCTATAAACTTTTCACATGATCCACAGTCTTGAAACGAAAGTTATAGGAGGCTTTCTTACCAACAATATTCTGCCAAAGTTTCGATCAAGTTGTAAAAATTATAACTTCAATGGGGAAATTTTGTTATTGAACGCTAAATCTCTGGAGATACGTGAATAGAATATAAGAATAGAGATACGCGTACCACATTGGTTTCTTTAGAACTTTATCTACAGAGAAAGTAAATACATATTTGAATATTTTGATAGACTACAAAAATATTTTATTTTCGAATTTGGAACAAAGTTTGTTGATAATCAAAAGATTTGAATGTTTCGTAAACTAACTGGTTACGAAAGTTATCAACGGATTCTTGTAATCGAAATAATTCACGTCAACATCTTTAACTCTGCTCGATAAAATTATATGAGTGTAATGGATTGAATAAAAACGAATGAATTATATTATAATTATAATAATTTAGCAAGACGTAAACTCAATAACAACCAATATTAAAAGGGTAAAACTCGAACCTTTTTTGGGATGAATGTACTTGTCCTACTTTTTCTTTACTATTTTTAATGTTTAGAGATTATCAATAACTTGAGCTACTCAATAAATGTTAATTTTTTTATTGGAAAATATTACACCGGGAAAAACTGATCGATTATTAATCAGTGACAAAGAAATATTCCGATAAAATATTATTATATATAAACAGATATAAATATATATCGAACTGTCATATATAATCTATATGAGATATTCTATACCAACTCGACGACTTAAAAATTTGATTTGGTTGAAATTTTGTTATGGTAGTATTCACCAGCATACTATAGTGATAACTTCTTCAAAAATTTATCAAATCGATTTTTTTTAAATTCTTTGTTTTCGCATACACTTTATAGAGAAATTAATTTTTAAAAAATACCACTTGATCTGGTATTTATTTTTTGGGTTTTTGGAAAAAAAAGGTTTGATTTTTCAATCTATTTACTTTTTATTTTTTTTTTTCGATAAAAAAAAACTTCGATTTTTTCTAAGATTTATCGCACAAGATCTATAAAAGGACTTGCGAAATTTTTTCCTATTTAATTTTTTCGTTTGAAACCTTTTTTTCTGCATTTCAATTTAATTTCTTTTAATGTTTTTGTACATTTGTCATTGTGTCATTCCTTTTTGATCGCTTTCTGTTTTACAAAAATGTTGGGGGGGGGGGCCTTTCCGAGTATCCCCATGCAAAATATTATCGTTATTGTTAGCCCCCCCCTTCCCCCATAAAAAGTCATGCGGTCCAAAAGTTTGTTAAAACATGGGATGCAATATTAAAATATGGAAAAAATTAGAATTTTTTCAAATTTTGTTAATTTTAATTGATAAAAAGTTAAAAAAGAATATATAGATTTTTCAATTTATAGCGCTAAACCTGTTATGGGTCGTAATTTCCTTTTACTATTTTTTCGATAGAAATACTTCTTTCACATTTCATTTTATTTCTACAATAAAAAAAATTGGTAAATTTGTCGCTGATTGTCTTGCCCTCTTGTTCCTCGGGCTCGGGCAGTTACCGAAGTTAAGCAACATTGATTTGTGCTAGTACTCGGATCGGCGATCGCTCGAGCCACGCGCTGAGCGGAAGGCGATTTCTCCGACGAATAAAATTAACGAATGTGCCGACTGTATCGGCCCAAGTTTTCTGCAGTTTCCCTAGCCACCTTCTTATAAATTTATAATTTTTTAAAAATAAAAATGATTATTATGGCATTATAGTAATTAAAAAAATAAAAATATTCCCGACTTTTCTAACTATAGGTATTTGAAATTCAAACATTGAGGCAATGATTTGGATATATTTAAGACGTTAGAAATTATAGAGAGAACGAAATTTCAATTTAAAAATAAAATGCGGTCGAAAAATCACGTTTTTTTGCCAATTTTCAATTTTTTCATGGTTCAAAGTTATTTTATACATCTTACCATAACCATTGAAAAAAAGCGACTTTGAAGACATGAAGAATAATGGCTTTCGATTTTGATTTTTCGTCGTTTTCTTTATATGGTAAAAGTTTAAATGGAAATATCAAAATTATGTCCTCGGGGTATTTGGTTTAACGTTACAACTATTACTTTTGACTTAATTTTGGTATATTTCCGCTTAAGATAGTTCCAATTTCGAATAATCTATACTATTCGATGATTACCCGAAATTAGTTCACATTTTTATGAGTTTCATAAATATTGTAATTTGATGTTAAAAAAAAAATGTTGATGTAACTTCAATCTCAACTGGATGCTCTCAACTATACCACTAATTAAAACATTATTCCAGCTTACCGATATACAATAGTTTCCGATTTTTGTGTATTTTATATTCATTTCTATACCATTGGATTAAAAATAAATTTTTCTCAAAGTACATTTGAAGCGTATTAACTAATATAGAAATAAATTATTCGTCAATTCGATTCGACATCATAAGGATGATCGAGGCTTGGGGTGCGACAAATTATAATATATACCGAAAGCAATGGAATCTACGTACTCCCTTTTAAATTATAACCGGTGAAGCGTATATTGCGAGACTGAATTGAATAGTCCCTTTGAAAGTCGAGGTATTTCAAGCTCGCTTCGTCCGCCTCACCTCATCGTTCCTTTCACTCATTGCAGTTTCGTGTATGAGACTCCAGTGTGCTGTATATAATACATTGCATACTATACATATAGTACCTACAATATAGCACAGACAATATACTATACATTACATCTGAGAGTAAAATAATTTCCTGCGGTGTCGCAGACAGAAACGGAAGTGAACAGACCTCTGGGATAAAGTTTCTTAGCAGGAATTGTGCCAAGATGGTGATGTTGAAGAAACACTCGATGCTATGTGTCTCCACATCTACTGAGTTTGGTATACTAGCTCATTGCTTTTTACATTTTTTACATTTTTTTAGAAAGAAAAAGAGCAAATGTTTGATAATGTATTTCCATTAGAAATAAAAAAAATGGACGATGAACTATTGCGAAATTATTTTTATTTCATAAACATGTTTTTGCAATGAAGGTGCATCGCGAGTGTTTTATTTGGATAATCAACTGTGAATAACCGGTGATCGATTTTTTCGTTTTATTAACGCATGAATTTTACAGTTTTTCTTCATGTATATATCGACAAAATATATAATATACCTAAAAGATGATATCCAACGCAATCCACATAAATAAAATGTATTTCGGTTTACTTCTTACCGTGAAAAAATTATATTTTCTTATACAAACTTTTACTCCTATTTCACTCCTTTAGACATTGAATTTTGAATTCTTTGTTCGTTTTGCTCATAGTGTCAATGATTCAAATCATACATGAAATGATAAAAGAAAAAAATCTTACTAGAAAAATATTGTATCGCCCTTTGAAACTCGTTTTCTCTTCATAGGTGTTGAATTTTGTTTTATACAAATGTTAACATAAATATATCATGTTCTATACAGCCCTTTTCCCTATCCCTTTTTACATCTTCAAGGGTCGAATTTTGAGAAATGTGCAACTGCGTAATTAAGAAATGCAAGACAATTTTTAGCTTTTAGCCGCTATATTAAACTTTACCATCTTGAATTTCCAAATTTTAAGTTTATTTTCTAAATTTAGGATATATGCACACGAAATTTTAACTCTCTAGTGGAATATTTATCAAATTTCTATGAGAAAATGTTAATAAAAAAAAATAAAAGCGAAAAACATTTTTTTTTTTCAAATAAATAGATATAAATATTTTGGATTGCATTTTTTCGAAATTTTAAGCACAGATTCTAAAAGTTGATGAAATTTCACGTCGAATAGCGTTATTCCTGAATGTTTTGTCAACTGGTTTCATGGAGGAAATAGCCGGATAAAAATGAGTCAAAAAATTTGCATTTGGAACGTAATTGGTTAAAGTGGAAAAGCTTTAGGTTAATGTGCTCATGCATAATTAATCTATATATGAGCTAGCCAAGCTTGATTTTCGTTAAGTCTTTTAATAATTATAATTGAACAATGAAGGGAGTAGTATTTTTAACTACTGCAACATCGTTTTATGATCAGTTGTTATAAACGGTTTTTGATGATTTGCATAATTTTAAATAAATAATAAACAAAAATAATAATAACCTCATCAATATAGTGATAAAACTTTCGTGACCGTAGAGTTTTGAGTCTTTTTTTTCATTCGTCAGTAATTTATGGGTGACGATGTTTTTTTTTGTTATAATATTATTTTGGTTTTGCAGTTTATCATTATAATTATTTTCAAAAATCTAAACTTCTTTATTTGTTTTCCATTTCAGATCGTTCTAGTTCCTGGCACTTCCTACACGGACTAAATATATATCGATGATGACATTTTAAACAATAATATCACAATTTCTTTAGTAATGTGTTTTTCAATATTTCAACAGTTTTAAAAAAGCTTTCCTATTGGCTATTTTGAGCGATGCTTATGTCAAAGTTTATTGAGATCTACTATTTACAATCCAGTTTATTCCAACAGAACATATTTTTTGATACAGCTGAACATTTGTTTGATTACACCGTTACACAGAAAAAAAAAGTGGCCTGCACATTTGACCAGACCCACCTACCGGAATGCTCAAACCTTCCTTTATGAAACGTTGAGCATTGTGTGGATTTGTTTCTTGTCAACTATAGACTTCGAATAAAATGTTTACAGCACAAACAGGTCTTTTAACTCATCAAAAAATGCCCTCAATTTTTTTCACAATTTTTAAATAGGTTTTTGAAAATTTCGTTTTCGATTTTCAGAATGCTTGGAAAAATAAAAATCATATCCAAATATTCTGAGAACATTCTAGAGTATTTTTTGACTAATTCTAACTAAGTCATATTTGTTCTAAGAAAATTTTCTTGGATATCTATAGCTTTCGAGAAAAATAATCTGAGCATTAATGGATAAAAAGAATAATAAATAATAACAATAATATTTTCAAGAGTAAAATTAAATTTAAAAGAGTCCCAAATTGGAAAATAGTGTTTTTCACGTAAAAAAGTATGATCTTTTCGAAAAAAAAACGTTCGTTGAGTTCTATGAAGAGACTATGCTGAAAAAATCGATTTTAAGTTTATAAACGTAATTTTCACCATTTTTTAAAACTTAAATAATTTTGATACATTTTTTTTTCAAAAAGTTCATATTTTTATTTGAAAATTCTTTTTCAAAACTTTTTTCTAGCTCGAACCAAAAAAAGATTATAACCATTTAAAAATTTCATGTTTCTGGAAATTAAAAAAATTTGAGCCACCATTACTTAAAAATAATTGGATGAAAAAATTCGAAAGAAAATTATGAAATCTTTTTTCAATATGGCCTTTCAAATGATGTACGTAGTTTTAAGAATTTCAGATCCTTAAGAACCAGGTACAACCTATGTTCTAATCCCTCATTGTCTCATTCACGGAGTTTGTAATGTCGCCGTTATTTCACATGGAACCAATTTTACATACTTTTACTGTATCTGAGCTGAAAATGTATTTACTGGATCCTTTAATTTTTTTTAGAGTTTATATACAACTTTTCATTTTCCAAAAATTTGGAAAATTGAAGTTTTGAAAAACGGTAGAAATAACGCTGAAAAAATTTAAGAGCATTCTTTGACTACATCTAAGACTAATATTTGATAACATTTTTTTTAAGTTTATAGTTTTCATGAAAAATATTATGAATTATTATTATTATTTACACTCTCTTTAAAAAAAAACATAATATTTCCTATAAAAATAAAGACTTGAAAAAAATTTTCAAACTTCTTAGGCAGTTATAATTCTATTAGTTCACTGTACATGCATCAAACTATTAAGACACACTACTTTATTACGATGACAGTTGAACATGCACGAAAGAAAGAAAAAAATAACCGAGTTGGGTTCTTTTGACTCAAGCAGCGTAGAAATACACATACAATATATTTCTATATTATTTACCGAGAAAAAAAAACCTTTGGAAGGGTAGAGAAAGCAAAGCACCTGCGGGGCAGCGAAAAGATTGAAGAAATAGGGATAAAAAAAGAAAGGACAGAGACTCGACGAGTGTATATATGCCTAGTTGCACAACGCTTCGAACGTGTAAACAGACCAAAGTTCAGCACGTACGAGGCTCTCGGTAACGTTTGCCACTTTGCTTGTACACTTCAACGTTATTATTATTATTTTTTTTTAACTCGAACGGTTACGAGTTTAATAATTGTAGGGGATCATGAATAATTATAATTATGATACGCATTTCACGATATGCTTTATATTTTTCTCATGAATAAGTTATTACACATAGCAGTTTCTTGATTGCTTATTATACATTTTTTACTGGTATAAAAACTGTTATGCAAAACTTATAATCGTCACAGAAATATAAACTACACTAGAAAAAATTAAGTACTAACGTTCGTGAAAGTTGTATCATAATAGCATGGATTTTATTCTTTAAATCTTTATTTAAAAAACCTTAAAGCATAAATTCAGGTACAAATTCATTTCTAAATTTTCTAGTTTTGCACACAAAATTCATATTTTCTATCAACCAATTAACGTCAACAGGACAGATGTATTAAACCACTTCAACAGAATTATTTACCATAAAAACGTGAGAGAAAAAATTTGAAAAGTACCATCACAGTAAACACAGTTTCGAAAAAAGTATGGAAATCTTATGTAACGTGTGTTTCCTTAGATGTAACATTTATATCCTAAATTCCGTGAATAAAACAGAGTTTGTCCTCAAATTTGTCTTCCCTTTAGAACGTAATCGCTTCAAAACATTTACCAGTCATATTTATGAAAAATACTCAGTACATTGATGTAACTACTTTAGAACAGATAACAAACTGGGCATTTAGACGTAACCACTCAGATAAACAGGTATATCATATTTACATTACAATTACATCACAGTGTAGTGCAAAATTTTTGCAAAAAATTGAAAAAAAAATGCAATTGTGTGGTTATTGCGTCTTTTTTGTTTGTTTGCGCCACACATTTATATTACACCTAACCTATCTAGAAAGAAACCTAATGAAACCTCCCTAAAATCTTACACCTACGGTAGATTTGAACCCGGTCTACGACATTGGGATTTGACATATAGGCGGAGCTTAACCAAGATGACTATGGTGATAAGCTGTATAACATAGGACAAATCATTGTAAGATTGGGTTTATATTTTTCCTATTGTTAGTTTACGAACAATGTTTGATTGGGCTGATGAAAACGAAATTACAAAGAGTATTGAGGAGACAAAAAATTTCAAGTGCTGAGTATATTACAAAAAGTGATAAAAATATTGAAAAAATGCAGTGTCGGTGAGGTCAACTTAACCAGTTATTGTATGAAGACGTCAAACCCACATGAAAATGTTTTTTTTCGCCACAAACTGCTTCTATTCGTCCTAACTAATCACATTTCATCGGGGGAGGCTGACATTTTCCATAATTACCATAAGTTATGGGGTTTTGAAGTTTGAGAAAACACATGATAAAATAGGTCATTTCCATGCATTTTGGCAGTCTCATGCATGCAATCTCGTCCTCCACATTAACGAGGTCGCGTGCAAACCACCTTTATGGGGTGAGTTGAATTGTGGGGTGTGTTGGATAGTGGGGTGGGGCATAATATGAATTAGTCCAGACTCACAAGAATACAAAATTCTTGTTATTCTTTCTGCTATGTGTATGCTGTGCTATAGTTAAAAAAATCGTAATATGCCCCCACCCCACTATCCAACACATCCCACAATTCAACTCACCCCACAAAGGTGTTTTGCACGCGACTCCATTGATATGAAAATTCAAAATTTGGAATAAGAAAATTTTCATTTTTAAAACGTGTCATATCCACAATATAATCGCACTCGATTTGTTTTGGTCAGTCTTTTTCAAGATTTAAATCGGTCCTTATCAGAGCCACACAAATTTTGAACGTACATATTTGCGACTATTTATCAAACACATCCATACACACATGTACACACAAACGCATTCCCAACCCAATTAAAAAAAAAAAAAATGAAAATCTCAATCTTCAAAACCCCATAACTTATGGGATTTATGAAGAATGTCAACCTTCCCCAACGAAATATCATTTATTATGATGGAATAAACAACCCCATGGCGAAAAAAAATGTTCCCGTAATTTTTCGGAAAAGCCGCGATACTGCATAATTACCCTAATATCTGTTATAGGATACATGCGCACAACATTGAATTTTCTTTATGAATCGTGATCACTCTGTAAGTACTCAGAGACTTAATATTACATTTATTCACTTAAATTTTATATTATATTTCCAGATTGTACAATAAATCCTTTATCCCAGCATAGTCTCATAGTCGACTATTAAAAAATATATGCATGAAAAAAATCAGTTTCATTGGTTTAAGGCTTCATATAAACTCTTGAGAAAATGATTTCAAAGTTTTTACTTGTAGCTCATATTTCGCATGATCAAGTTTATAAAAAACTTTACATAGATATATAAAATCTTTGGGTTCGTGCATCTCAAGTACTTTTTTTCCATTCTTCAGAATCTGTAAAATATATTTCTCTTCAACGGAGAAAAAAAAGACTCGGTGATAGGAAAATAAATATAAAATACTGTAAGCACAGTGAAGGCTTCGCAATACGTAAAATGAAATCGAAGTCGCTGCCGTGGCTTCGATCTTCTTTCGGCTTTTTAATTATTTTTTCTCATCCTTCGTTCACTTCCTCTTGTATTGTCTGCTAATTTCCAATTTAATTTGTTTCATGATACGCTTTTAATTAAATTTATGACAGTACTTTATCGTATCAATCAATAGAGAATAATTTCATCTCTTTCCTGTGCAAAAACATACTTGTAGTAGTATACGATTTATTCGTATTTTTTTTACTATCGATGAATTAAATCCCCTAATAAACATCATGATAATTGAGAAATACGTTGTTATATTTTATACAAATATCCAAAACATATTGTGATTTTAGAAACCATCCAAACACATTAAAAAC
>JABMBV010006874.1:0-18914 GCA_018906735.1 Mesochorus sp. PSUC_FEM 10030011 | reverse complement strand
TATTATATTTATATACATATATGAATATTATACGAAACGTAAAAGCTCGATCGGAGCACGCGCATCATCGTCGATAATTATTCGAGCTTCTTACAACTTATAGCCACAATTATCTTTGCATCGATGCATATGTATACCATGCAAATGCAACGAGGATTTTCTTTTTATTTCTTCATTTTTTTTTACTTTTTCGTCACGTGTACGACATATACAAGAAAGAGAGAGAAGATTCACGCGGGAAAATGGTCGATTTGGATAGCCTATAAAGTGTGCTTGAATGCTATACTTTTCCATCGAAATATTAGTTTTTTATTCCAAAGTTCGAAAGTGTTTTTTTTTTATTGACTTCTAGTATTTTACTAGTTCACGATTTTTTTCTTACCGAAAATATTTTCGAAAGTTAACCGCAATCGAAAGTCACCCCTGAATATATATATATATATTCATAACAATCGGGACATATTTCACCTCGATTGACACTCGCCCGACTCGAAATTATATTATCTCCCATTGGCTCGCACCGTCCAATTATAAATTAGGGTCTCGGTGGACCGCGAAGGCGAAGATGAGAAAGAATTTTTTTTCGCGCCGCGCAGATAAGAAACTCATGGGAAATAAGTCTTTCTCGCAAGAGTGTATATATATATATGTAGTCGCGGTATATTTTTTTCGCGCGGAGAGAACTCGCAATGGTTAGATGGTGCGAATCACCGATCTCTTTCTTGCTCCGCCTTGTACCCTTTTTTTCTTATTGTTTCAACCTTTTTTTCCTATTCTTTTCCATTCGCGCCCTCTCTCTATCACATACACACACATACTTTTACCCTTTCTCTAAACCCTCTCGAACTTTTATCGGCGAATATGTTGTTAAGATACGAGGCAACATCGCGTCCCGTGAATTTCAACAGAGGTATGTGCATGCTTTTTCCATCTTTCTCTATCTCGCTCTTTCTCCCTCTGTTCCACTCTGGACGTATCGAGCGATCGCGGTCCCGATCCTCTTTGCTCTTTCTCCCTTTTTTTTTTATTTATATCTCCACAACCCCCAGAATTTTATTTTATTTTTGTATGGCTCGCGACCGCGACCGCTTTCAAACTTTTTGCTCTTCTTCTTCGGATACTCGCGCGCGCTCACGATACGTCGTTCCGGCTCCGTGTGGACTTCACACAATTCGCCTTTTCATAGATGCCCATATACACACGCTTCGCACAGATATTCGCTCCTATCACATTCATTTTTATGTGTGGGTGAACGAAAACTAATGGATAAATAACTGCAAGAGAACGAGAGAGAGAGACGAAAATAAAATATGACACTCGAATTTCAAAGCGAGCCGATCCATAGCTATTTGAGGTTTGTTCACGCACTACCGCAGATGTCATTGACACAACTTGTCAAATTATACATACTTATTCAATAATTATGTGTAAAATGTACAAATGGCCTATCTGAACTGCTCTCCCATGTAAAGAAATTAATAATCGATCTAATGCTTATTATGCTGAAGAAATATAAGTGAATATTTTATACTTTTCAAGATAAACAAACGTAAAATCACTTCATTTACTCCATCAGATTCATTTTTTTTTTATTCGTTGCTTGAAACATAACTTTTATGTTTTTATGAATTTAACAATGTATTCGAGGCATTATAAAAAAATCTAATATGAACGGTCATTTTCATTTAACTGATGATTTAACACTCGAGTAAGAAGAGAAGTGAATAAAATTATGCGTAATTCATGAGCGACAGGCACATTATCTCAGCTCTCAAATTAATAAGCTATACCATTGTACTTCCGGTTAATACGCTTTTGACTCTTGATTTAACGCCTTGTAGACTGCTGAACACGGTCTAAGATGGGATGGAGAAAGACCGAGCGAAAAAGTGAATGAACGATGTTCGTGGTTTTCTTCGCAAGCTAAGGGTACGGAGGGACGGAAGACGAGAAGGAGATGGAAAAAAAAATAGGGGAAGAGAGAAAATAAAAAAATGGTTTTCTCATGGTGTTCAGGCGTTGCGGGCGAAAAAGAAACGCCCCTTTGAAAACTAAACTCATAAAACTCGATGAGTCTTACCACACCGATCTCCTTTTTTTTCCATTTGCTCTCCTTGTCTCTTTGGCTCTCTGCTTCACTTATATTTCCAGCAGGCGCGCGTCTGCCGACTATTTTTTTCGATGTCAAACTTTTACGATCGATCCTATGGGACTTTCAAGAACGACCGTTATGTCCCGAAGCTGTTTTCTCTTTTGCTCTTTCGCAATATCTATTTCTTTTAAAGTGAGCATAGTGCAAAAATCCTTGTGGATCAAGAATGAATAAATGACGCAAAAAAATCTGCTACCTTTATAATGCAATTATTTCTTCCGAACATTCGATGCTTTCTGTTTTTAATGTATAGTATTAATACCACTAATTTGAAAATTCTGTTCCAAGTTTTTTTTTTATTGTTGACTGCACTATAAGAAATAACGATCACCAGCTGATATATTACTCTTGAATTAAATTGAATTTAATCCCTTTTTTTTTATTAAAAATTATATGACAAAATTGACTTAACAAATAATATTTGTCCAATGAAATCGTCAATCAATTACAATATAAAGTTAATGGTTTGTAAGAAATATTTGAAACTATTTTGGAAAACGGTCAAAGAACGGAAATAACCCAGATTCAATATTTAAAAAAAAATTATAATACTCAGATATTAGAAAGTGTCACGTATACCAAAAATTAATAATGAATTGAACACAGAATTCTAAGAAGTATTGAAGATAAAAAGTTTGATGGATAATCGTTAAAAAAAAAATAGAATTTTAATGAGATAATATTCGCTATGAAACGCAAGAAACATTGGACACTTTGAAAGATGAAGACTTCTTGACTGCAGAACATTGCTGACAAGGAACATGAAACGAGAGAGAAACACACACACACACTGGAATGGAAAAAAAAAGTTTAAGCAAGTCAAGAACCGCGAGGGGCTGGATATATTGAATAAGATCTTAGCATACCAAAGTCAATTATAATAGCAATATAAATCGGAAGAAAGAATCCTACGCAATTTAGCATTCAAAATCACGTCTTATTTGTCATTTCAATTCGCAACAATCTGATATGAATATGAATATATCATTGTCGTATTTCATTCGTTACTGTTAAATTACCGCACGACAGCCGTTCAGGCGTTTACGTCTTAAAATCGTTGATTCGTTCATTCGGGCGGAAACTCAACCGGCATATCATACATGAATGTACCCGAGAAACTGAAAGATCTGTGTACGTGAATATTACTTAGTTGTTCGCGCGTACCATACACATATGCATAGCCACGATACACAACTTTGTGTACAGCTGGAAAGTGTGGGTACGTAAAAGGAATGGGGCACATGGCCCCCGAGCAGTTTCTGGTACTCCGCATGGAAGAGAAGTGGAGCCTGAGCGCGAAAGCAGACCGATAAATCATAGACCTGTGCTGCACCGGCGCCGACTCGGCTAAACTTTGCTTAGGAATTAGGATTTCGGGACTGCCGCTTATTCGCTTTGACTTGCTGGTGGAGGAAGTGTACAGCTTCGAAGGTCTATAAAGGTTTCTGTCTGGCAATGGGGATATATAGCGAATCATCAGCACGAAAATCGAGAACACCGCCGGGCATATCCGCACGGATACACGATCGCGGTATTCGACTTTAAAGTTGAGGATTATACCCAGTAGTTGAAGTCACAGCGCGTCAATAGAAGGTGAACTACTTAGGGCGTCTCTTGATGAGACATTAATTTGGCATAAAACAATATGCAAAATGGTATGATGGATGATGCAAATGATTGATAAAGAGAAAAATTATAAGTAAAAGGAGCACACGAAGTAATTTTGAAATTCCGATTGACTATATTGTGGCGACTCGTAAATGTTAAGACTTTTAACCCAAATTTCACTCGTAACTGAAGTAAAATCTATGCGTTCGATTCCATCGAATATATTGCCAATAAAAATGTTATCCATCAAGTCAAGATTGTCAATTTCATAAAATGAATGTTTTTTTTTTTATTCAATAAATGAGAGACTTGATTGAAAATCACGTTTATGTGCGGTATCCATACGATAATAAATAGACGTTATAACTAGATGAAACGGCACCGCAGTTGACGCGTGAAGTTATGGTGCCTTATAGCTGAGCACAGACTTTGTCGGTGCACACTCCACTAAATTACATTCACCGCATGCGCAGTGACCTCACGCCGATCAACGAGAAATATAGAAATAGAACTGTAATCCGCCCTTATCTGAAATATAAATCTCGACGCATAGCGGACGTTTGCACTATCGAACACATATGACACGAGGCGTCATATACCGCTCACGGAAATTACATACGCGCGCCTTCATTGTTAGTCACGTTTAAGCTAATTGAGTCTAAGTAACCGGTAATTCATATACGATTGCGAAATCGACTCGGGATATCGGCGGGCTTTGACAGATCCGCGGTTTCTCTCTATCTATATTTGTATACGCACTTATTAGCCGGGGATTAGCGATCACCGTAATTACTCGTGATTTATTTAATCCTCGTTTTTACCGGATTTTCGTTTGCACGCACAACACAATCTGACGCCCTTCCTAAAATATATATTTTATGTATATTTAATTGAATCGTGCGTGCGGATGCGCTACAATGCGTATACGAAAAACGCGCAATGTGTGTGCGGAGCCTTGCGATATGGAAAATTTATAAAGCGGATTAATGAGTCGGAATAACAAGTATATTAAATACTGACTATGTATACATACATACACGCCTGTTATATGTATATTTTGCGCATAGTATTTCCGTGATTATATTTCACGTATTAATCTGCGGACGCGAGAGAGAAAATGATGCGGTTTTAATCCACGAGTACAGTGTCCTTCTCTCCATTGCTATTTCTCTCTCTCTCTCTTTCTCTTTCGCTCTCTGTATGAAACGTTATCGTAAACTCAATTTGGAGGGACGGGTCAGATATGCAAGTCAGAAATATGCGATATTTTGTGGTCGATATGATAACGAGAGCACACACGGGTTCAAAAGGTACACTTTTGGCCCGCGTTTCTCGCTCACTCGTTCTCTTCTCTTTTTGTATATATAGAAACAACGCGCTTATGACAGTTACGGTCGTACTGGTACTGATTTTAACGAGCCGAGGGTATAGAATGTCCGCACGCACATTGTGCCAGAATCCTCGATAAGCCGTGTGCACAACGTCGAGGATCTCAACCCATTTTCCTGTCGAACCATCCCTGTCATTACGATTATTATCGCCAGTGGTTCATTACGAGCTGTCGATTTCAGTTTGCCAAATCGAAAAAAAAAGATCTTGCACGTATATGAAAAATTTCCTTTTGATCAATGTCAATTATGCTTTTTTTGTCAAGTGCGATGCGAATTTTATTTAGAGCAGTAATCATCGATTTTTGTTTATCTTTCTGCCTAGAGAAATTGATCGTTAAAACCTCAGCAAATATTAATTTTAATATTACGCGGTTACCCTTTTTTATATATGTGCCCTACAAATTTACCTTTTCTTTTTGTCATTTATGGGTCACTCTAATGTACATACCTGTCCAGAAGAGATGGGCGTAAGAAAAGAAATAGAAAACAGGCACTTGTCGTGGGCAAACAGTAAAAGGCGATCGTGTCGCACGCTACGTGTCCGATCATACGGCATATCAAGAAGATTCGTGCTCCTGTAAACAGGATATATATGTATCGTAAAAGGCGAGCTGTTCCTTTCAATCGTACGACTTGAAGTAAAAAGATACAGATAGAAGGAGCGAATGAAAGTTGGCTTGTGTCTTGGCTTAAAAAAAAAAAAAAAAAAAAAAAATACTCAAATATACCAGCGACGAGAACGTCTTCTTCGTCTTCTTGGCACGAGAAAAGAATGCCAGAGATATGGATAGGCTGATAACTTCTCGGAGTTGCCATTGACTTGCAAATCTACGTGGCACGAAGGGATATAAAGAAGGAGATACTATAGAGAATGAAGAAATAGAATAAGAGAATGGAAAACGAAAGAGTGGGGCTTAGCTGAAAGGATAGAATGAATAGAGAGAAAGAGAGAAAGAAGAAGTAAATACGAAATTCTGTACGCGGTTGAGGCCATATCCATCGATAAATAAGACGAATACGTCAAAACCGCAAGTTGACTCATGTTACGAATGATCGAGTTGAGAATATTCAGATGGAATTTCCAATATCGTTCGTGAAAAATGCATGAACCACAGACCGAAATTAAGTCGCTAAGAAGTTATCCGGTTTCACTTTTTTTTTTCATTCTGTCTCTTTTCTTTGACGAATCTTGTCTGCATTCTGTTTTCATATATACTATTTGCTTTGCCACTTTTCTTTCTTTCACTTTCTTCCTTTTCCTTTTTTTTTTACCTTCTTCTTTAAGGTGATATTACACAGCTCTGCCCAGAGATAAACCAGCGGACGATCTTAATTGTCCCGATGGCATAACCGAATTCGTGTTTCTTTTTTTTTTCCTTTTTCTCGTTACGTTTTCATTTATATATGTATTTTTTCTCGTTTCATTTTTATTAAAATATTGAATACACCACTGGGTTTCGTGTTCAATATAAAGCGAGAGCGTAACTTTTTAGGGCAAATCGAGACGCGTTGAAACGCTCACCGCGGTAAATTACAAAGAAATTCCCTATTAATGGAGCAATTTGTAGTCTCAATTAATGTGGAGCTCCTAAATTTCTCAGGACGGAGAGGAAGCAGCTAGAGACGAGGGAAAAGATAGTAGGGCCAAAAGTGTGGAGTGAACGCGGCGGCTTGTGGGGTCTTTCTTGATGGGCCCGAGAGCTGTCAAGGCGCCTCTGCTCTTTTTTCACTATATCTTTCTTCGGCTGCCCCTTCGGCACAGCATCTCTCGTTGGCGCTCTATTCAAGCATAAAAACTGTGTCCCAATGAATTAGTCCTGTAGCCTGCTCGGTTACACTCCGCCTCCTTCGTGAGGAAAATTCCCGACATCCATCCCAGTGGGGTCGCGAGAGCAAACGATTTTATATGAGCGGAGAAAAAATTAACTCTTGTGAGAACACCCGCTGACAAAAAAAAACGAAGGATAGCGTGTGTATAGAAGCTAATGTTTGTGCCACAGAGTGAGACGTTGAAACGTAAATGAGAGCGTCATCTGCGTATGGAGGAGAAAAATACATTGGTTGGATATGGTACATGACCCCATGAAAGGAAATTCAAGAAAAAATAAAACTTATGGTATCGAGAGAGAGAGAGAGAGGGAAATAGAGAAACCACACACTTTTGATTATACTTCGTTGAGGGCACGAGTCTATATAAACATGAGAACAGTATGAAAAACTTCAACCCGAATGATTAATGGCTATTAAAAATAGACTTTCTAAACAAATGTATTATGAGAAATCGTTGAAAAACATTGATGTATTCATCACGAACAATTGATAATAGCCAATTATTCTTCAACATACGTGATAAACATCAGAATTTCAACTGTCGTGCTCGCGGCGTTATTATTCATAATCATTCCGTCATCAAGTCGATTGATTTTTTTTTTTCATAATCTTACGTACTCTTCGGCCATTTACTCGAGTCTGACTAATTTATCTATTACGCAAACCATCGGGAGTATATTTAAGTTCGCGCGCATATATATATATAGTGTACATGTACTTTCTGGAAGATTAATTCAGTAGAGAACAATCGCGGTTTGCATCATAGATCGTTCCGGGACAATACCCGAGTTGTGAACCCACACTCTTGAGAATTCTAAGATGTATTATCCCACCAGAGTTGGGGGAATCTACAACGAGTATCGTAAATTTGCCAAGACATTCCGACTGTTAGAAGCGCAATTATATGGAGGAAACGAGAACTACGTGAGAGATATGAGAAGCATCTCGTGTGTTTTCTTCATATATATTTATGCACTATTTCTATCTTTCTTTCTCTCTTTCTATCCCTTTCTCGCTCGCGCATCGATCTCTAGTGTCCGAAAGATTTGCATTTTCGAGGCTCTCCTATCTTCTATATATGTATCTCTCTCTCTCTCTCTCTCTCTCTTTCTCTCATTCTCTCTCACTCCCTCTTATCTGCGGGCACAGTGTGGTCCGCGATTTACGGGAGCCTGGTGGCCCGTGCGTCACAATCAAATATGTAAATCGGAGCAGTACTCGACGTCCGATATTTGTTGAATAAAAAGAAAAAGAGCAAAAAGAGAGAGAGAGAGAAAAAAAGCCACGCGCGCCTAACTCGTTCCACAGCTTTTACGTATACACACATTCTACACACGTATGTATATGTATATAGCAATTTCTGTACGGTAAACAAAGTGCCATTGCATGACCACCCACCCACATTAACTCTTCGATTCGCAAGAGAGAGGAACGGAGAATCACGAAAACCGATATACCAAATACTAAATCGATGAAAGCTGCCATACAATATTGCTCGTAAATTTAATTTTTTTTTTTTTAATTCTCAATTCAATTTATTGTAGAAAAAATCATTGTTGATAACATCTATTAGAGACTATATATGTTTCATCGCTGGATATCTTCGAGCGATACACACATGAATAGCTGATTGAAAATTAGCGAGGAACGTTGGAAACTCTAATGAATCGATAACACTATCTTTATTACTTTCGAATTGCGTATTTATTTTCGAATGCTTATTTTTATTCATCGCGTGTCGAATAAAAAAAATCTGAGAATCCACCGCACTATCAACCACTGCGGACGATTGGTATAAAATTATCGAACCGTAAAAGGAATATACCAAAAATTAGTTCGCGATAAATTAATCTTCATAAAACTCTATACAATATTGAGTCAAGAAACCAATTTCTCAAATGTCAAACATATTATTCTAGAGTTATAGTCACAGGAGTGATCGTGAAAAAGAATTTCACTTTCCAATATAAGCCATTGAGCTCACGACACCCTGGGTCTTGCAACTGAAGACACTCTGCTGACACCCTAATCCTGTCGCGACGACACATTAAAAAATAAAAAAAAATAAAATTAAAATATATAACCACCGCTGTCTCACTTCAGAATATCTCTTCGTTGACAACATGATAAATTGTTTCTTATATATGCAAACTGAGAATAATCAAAATTGAGTAGGAGCTTCGCTGAAGATTGATTGACGTTTCCGGGTTACGCCTAAGGCCTGTTCTCACTTCGCCTCATCACTTTCAGATGGAAATCATTTTGACTCGCATGTAAACGCGAATTTATACATATAAATATATATAAAAATCGTACAACCGAATAAATTGCCATGTGAATATGTGACGTTTGAGAACGGCAAATACAATAAGAGACTCGTTGAAATTGACAATAAGAAGATTTATATGGTGTACGTCTGACATCCATCGTTCATCAGTCGCCACGTGGTAGTTTTTGCATGCTGCTTGTACTCGGTTGTCAAAAAGCTGACACATTGTTGATGTTGTCAAGTAAGTGCCCCTTTCTATCTATTTTTCCTTTAAATATTAAGAATTACAATTTCAAATGGCAAAATTCAAACTATCAATGACGAAGAACACTGTGGTTAAATTTAGTTTCTATACTTTTTCAAACATAAAAAATATATTATAAATACCAAACCGCAGTGCATCGTACCACCTACAATTTTTATTTACACCTTAATCCAAGACTAATGCTGGATTGGACAAAACAAAATTATAAGCGCGAACGTGGCATAATTTAAGCTTTGTAATTAATGCAAACTCGAACGATTCGTATACAACGTGCAAGTTGGGATATTACGAATGCAGACCAGATTTTAATAAAATTTGGATGCAACGAATTCATTCAAGTGGGTCGAGATATATTGAACTGGAATTGTACTGGAGTTTTATTCGATCTCGATTTCCAAGATAGACTGCTAGGAAATACGCTAAGAATGTCCTTGCTAAATATAAAACAATGTGAAATAGCAAAACGAGAATCGGTGCTGTATTGAAAGGTTAAAAGCCCAATATAAAATTAATGATATCATTCGAGTGGACGTGAAAACGTGATTGAAGATATTGGCATGTGGGTATTAATACGAGGGTTGAAGTGGAATATATAGGAATGACCCAACTCGTTGCTAATTGAAGTCACCATATCATTTATGCATTTTCCAAATATATACTCGTCTCTTGAATTGTCATTGAAAATCTTTTAGTACCCGCTGTAAAATTATCGGGGAACGTAAACGTTTGAAGTGACCCATAACAACGGGTGTTACAGGAAATGGCGAGTTTACAATCACAAAGGTAAATGCGAGTGCTGTTCACATTACCATAATAATCAATTAATTATTCGAAGATCAATTCGTCAATTTACGCAATTGCTTTGTCAACGTTCAATGATCAATTTCGTGAATTCCGTAATTAATTGTTGAGCCACTCAAAGTAAAAATTGTCATTTCAACATGATCTCTGTATAATAAAAGCTCGAAAAGCTCCATTTTATATCCGCATCTATATATGGTATAATTTTCTTTGGATCACCCGCGATGTATTTCTTGTTTCTACTGCAAGAAACCCGATGGCAATGATCGTAGCGTGATGAGGGATAGTATACCGCAAAGAAGCCGAGTTGACTTCTGTACAACTCGTTGTAGCTTCGCGTTAAAGAGCCTTTACAGGAACTCTCTCATGGTCGGAAAGATCGCGGTCTGTCGGGAAAGCGAAAGAAAAGAAAGAGAGAAAGCCAGAGCCATATCAGAAATATATATAGCAGTGAACTCGCAATAGCATCCACACAGCAAGGAAAGGTAGAACGAACATCGGAAGCACTTTAGCCAGGGTGAAGGCGCGCGTAGAAGGCACGAGATTAATGTGCCCCTTGGATGCACAGAGAAAAGCTCACTGCAAGAGAAGCAAGGAAATAAACGCCAGAGAGAATGAAGCGAATATAGTGCGGGCGAGAAAGCGAAAGAGCTAAAGTTCGCTCGCTTGTTATTGTCGTCTCGAATGTGAAAGATGAGCTATTAGCTTCTTTCTTCACTTGTATATAACAAAGTATGACCCAATAAAGTTAACGTGTAACCGCACTGGGTTGTTTCATATCTTTCTAGCTTTTATTATAAACCTTTATACAATTACGTGTGTGTGTGTGTGTAGTATATTCGCTCATCAATCCAACGAAAACCAGTCCAGTAATTGCCCATTCAGCTTTTCGGCAAACATATATTTCATCTCTCGGTTTTTACCCTGCCATGGATGTAAGAAACCATAGATCGTGCGCCCTCTTATTTCGTCATTGTAAAAGCAATGCAGATGAAAGGATAAAAGATGCAAGACACGTCCTTTGAGCTTGGAAGTTTGACGAACAACAAAGTCTAGACAATCGGCTTTGGACCTCAGTACTCTTATTCTCTTTGTGCTTAAACTACTGATACCTCGTCGTATATTTTCTTCAGTGAAATTACAATTCGATTTAAACTATAATAATGTAATAAAAAATAGAAATATTTTTTGGGCTCTTCTCTTTTGCGTCAATCGTATCACTCGTGATCATTCATTCGAACTCTTTGCTCTCGTTAAGCTCAATCAACACTTACTTGTCACTACGTCAATTTTGCTGTGATAAATTATTATACATGCATGTATTGGGGTGTAGAAGTGTCGATAAGTATCATCGAATTCTCAATGAACCCCTATTTACGATATATTCTTACACATACTCGCTGATTCAACTGTTACATTATTGATCGAGTTTAATATTATGCAGGCGCTCTCTCGAACCAACATTCAAAGATTGCAATAGAATGATCATTATTTTCAATGGCCTCTTATACATTCGTTTTTATTATGCGAATACTCATCATTAATTTCCTTCACTTTGACGTACATTCGAACGAATAAATATCACGTTAATAGGGAAAATAGATCAATCACTTTTATGTACAAACTGCTTTCCATTTTTCTTCATGAATATTAATCTACCATCTATAATATATGTAGCATACATCGAAGTAAACTTGAAATTTTAAAAGAAAAATGTTTAATTTTATAGTTTTGTAAAAAAAATTCGACTGATAAAAAAAAATTAACAAAATTTGTTTAACCACTATTCAAAGGCATAGCATTTTTATTTTTATTTTCAACCAATACTATCATCAGTAGTGTCAAAACTGAAAGTGTTTTATTGGCTGGTTTGCATACATAAAGACATGTTATCACAGAGAGAGAGAGAGAACATTTTGTGTAATAAGTTTTTCAAATATACGACCTTATGGAGGTGATGGTCAGTCGTGTGTCACATTTGGCGATTGGATACAGCTTGCAGATGACTGCGTGTAGCGACGCTGCAGCCCTAAGCAATACGAGAAGAAGCACGTTATGATTTTTATTTTCGTTCACTGTAAAAGTCACAAAAGTTCTTACGAACCATAGATGCAGCATATGTATAAATGGAAAAAAAAAAGAAAAGAACACATCACGTGGGCTTCTTACAAATTAACAGAAACGTAGACCGTAAAACGGCACGTCTAATAAAATGAAAAACGAGTCGTTAAAATATACCATAAGGCATGTTCTTGAAAGCGTCGGATCCTCAGGCTTCGCTGGTTTTTTTTTTTATAATGAGTCATTTATCTCGGAGATGAGCTTCTTACAGCTAATGCAGCTTTCCAAAAAAAAAGAAAAAAAATGACCGTCAATGTCAATCAGAGTTTCTCGAAAGTATAAATAAAATCTTTTTTTTTAATGTCCTGATTAATACAGCAAATAAGGAAAAAAGTCAATTCGGAATTGCATCCATTGTAATTTTAGCACAACATTATTAAATATCAGACTCTCATTATGGTTGAAATTTAGGTAAAAAAAATAATCCACCAAATACCCCTCGAAGTTGGAAAATTAATCAGGTAATTCCTCGAGGCCCTCATTCCCTCGTACTGCGCGCTCGGGATTCTGATCCACCAAACTACACGCGCATGTTGCTAAGCAACGAAGCTATTGGGAAATACCTGATAATTTCCAATGTCTCGAGGTAATATAACTGAATATCTGCTACCTCCGTTACGAAGAAAATACCAATTTTAAAGGCTGAATAACTCGAGATTGAATCACAACAGTAATATATCGGATCTTCGTAATTTAATTGAAATCTTACACAATATTTAATTCAGAGTATACCTTACATGTTGATAAACGAAAGGATCTATAACCTCCAATAAATAAATAAAAATGAACGACCTGTGTCTTCTAGAGCATTTCATTCTTCAGCAATCCTTAAATGTCCAAGTACGTTCAGAATTTTGGGAATAAAAAGATTTGGCATAAATCCAATGAGTATTAAACTTTGTTTTCGTTTATGATAGTCCTGAAATTTTGTCAGATGTACTCCTTTGGATTACCAAAACGTTCCAACGCTGCTAACTAACTTTCCAGCAGATACTGCGAGCACGCACCTCTTTCGATTCGCTCGTAAAGTCTTTTTTCGGCACAAAAGAATCCGTGTGTATCCATAAGTATATTATAACGTAACGTCGCGAGCGCACGAACTTCGTCGTGTTTATTAACGTGAGCTTACAGAAGGGTTCACGGTGACGTTTAACGCGCGTCCATTTGCCGACACCAGCAGGACGCGCGCAGTTAAGTGGTTGACAGGCCAATAAAGCTGACATCGTAAAATTTCTTTGGACTGAAGTGTGTGTCCTTCGTGTGTAACATAAGGAGGAAGAAAAGGAGGAAGACGAACGAAGAAGGAGCAAGAGGAGGCTGCACATCGTTTTCTCGCGTTTTCTTCTTTCGTTTCGGTTTTCAATTATTATATAGGATACCTTCGAATATTCGCGGATGAACTGCGGAATTTTATATACGCAGGGAGTGAAAGGACTCAAGACCAAATTCCCGCGTGTTGTAGCTCAAGAGAATTATTAATCGCATTTCATTATAATCTGATGCATATCAAGCGCGTTGTGTAATCGTCGTGGCGCACGAAAGTTTATCATAATTTTATTATCTTACACTTTTACGTTTATATATATCCATATACTTTTGATATTAATATAAAGTTATTATAAACTCTCTTCTCTCATGTATATACGTATATACGTGTGTGTATACTTTCGCTAGCGGTAGTGAGCAAACTGCTGTCATACTTGCGGGTCGAAGCATAAAAATCGTGAATAGATATATCGCAGTTATATCGTATAAGTGAGAGACGTAAAACGTTGAGTGCAACCGCTACTGGGCGCGGATTCGAGCAGCCGCGAGTTTAGCTACTCCAAGCTAACGATAAGTCTTTTTACCATATACCTTTACGAGGTAAACCGTAATATAAATCGTACGAGAGGCGCCTGATAATTTTGTCACGTCGACGAGACCTCTATGAGAAATAAACTAGATCGCTGCATATACGAGGTTGTATTACGTATGTAACTACATATACTGGGTGCATTAGTGCACAACGCCTATTATATACATGTGTTATATATATATGTATAAAGATCTATAAGCGCGTTATAATATCTACGAAGATATATTGCCCTTGTTCGCGCTGTATATACATAAATGTCGATAAATAAACGTCTATAGGAATATGTGAGAAAATCGTAGAATAAAATACATATATTATATATTATGTTACATTATATGCCGCCCGCAGTTAACGCGGTATCAGCAAAATACGCGCCACATTGAAAATACCCGACAGCGAGCCACCATTTACAACCTATAGAGAATCACGTTTGCCGTTTCTTTTTGGCCGGCAGACTCCTCGCGGACTGAAAAAAATAATTATCGTCGCTGCGAGTGGTCCACTAATTAAGATCTCGAACGCGCAAAACTTCAGTGCGCGGTTTTTCTTTATGCCCGCGCCCATATTCTCTCCGCTCGCGCTCTGTTACGCGCTACACACGTTTTCTCCGAAGTTAAAAAAAATATATATATATACCTGTGTGTATATATCTTTATGCGCATGTAAATTTGTTTATTCGTTTTACATTCGCCGCCATATACAACTTTAGTGGAGAAACGCCGACGCTAAAGACGACAGCCTGTGTGTTCCACTTTCGTAAAAAAAAATGTCCCTTTTCTTTTCTCTTCCGCACTAATTTAATGCTATACTTGACGATTGATATTCAGTTGTTTTATTTTTTCAATGGATTCGTAAGATTACATTTTTGGGTAAAATTTTGTAAAAAAAAGGCGATGTCGTGGTAATTTTTATCATTTAAAACTCTGGAGTAGTCACGAGTCTTAGAAAATTAGTTTCAATCTGTTTATCACTCGCCATTAATTAAATTTATGAATCAATTTTTTTGGGGAAAAGTAGAAAAAAGTTAAGCCCCACCATTACGCCGTATCCCATAGTTAATTTCTTCTAAGACGTCATACCACGTGGGGATCAGTGGGGATCTAACTACGAAATTCTACCAAAAATCACACGATAACATTTTGAGCGAATAGCACGGCAAAAAAACTATGATGAGTGTATCGCGACCGACAAACAAAAAAACTTTCGTGTACATGCCACTGATGATGATGATGGTGGGAATAATCCACGTGATACTAATGAGTTTAGGTTGGTTTTTCCTGTTCTATTTTTTTTTCTCCTTACCTATTTCGTGAGCTCGCCTAATTTCCGCAGATTGTAGTATAACAAGGCAAGAACGTAAGGGTGATAAAGAAACTAAAGTAACAAAGCAAGCCTAGTCGAAAGCTCCACGACGAAAATGAGAACGTGAAGATTAATGATCTACAAAAAGATTACTCTTCTGCTTTATTTTTTTCTCTCTCGTTTACTTTTTCTTTCAATCTTCCACATTCTTGTGCTCTTGTTATACCCGAAACAAATTAATCGTTGTCTACTTTTTACACATCTGTTTCATTATAATTCTTGCAAAAAATCGTCATATAACCGGTTGAAACTGAAATTAAAAAAACAATAATTGTCGCAATTTTTTTTGTTCAATCTTCTGAACAATAAACAGCACGTCTGTCAGTCAATCAATCAATTTCTTCCTCTCCCTCTCTCTCTTTCTCTATAGGTCAAATGCAAGAGCCAAAATTATGCCTAGAGCATCAAGAATCTCTCGAATTATATTTATAGCATCGATTATTCTATTTGTACGTGTATTATATTTATAGCTTATTGTCTTTCTCGATGTATATTTTCGATCCCAAGATCTGATTTTATTTCATGCTTATACGTATACCTATAAAAAATAAAATCTCGAATTCTCGTGCTGCTGTGCCTTGAAAGATAAAATTTCGAGGTGAGCCGTACACGATCGATTATCTATCTGGATTATCGATTGTATACCGTACGAGATAAGCTCTCTTTATATCGAAACCGTACGTCGCTGTGTATTATCATTATTGCGCTTTAATGATCGCTCCTGTACCGAGAAGGAGAGAGAAAGAGAGAAAGATTGTACTCCCGCATATGAAGCTAAACGTAATTTTTCTTACTATCTTACACACCACGCGCGCGCCAACTATAGAGCACACGGGCGAGAGAAAGATCGCGAGAGAAAACCACAAAAGGAGCACAGTTACTGTCCTCTCGGCACATTGTCGTTCTTGGAATAATTTCACGTTATCAGATCGTCCGTTATGTATCGAGAAAAAGATAGTACTCGCTGTTTATGCATATGGTTATCGAGATCGAAGCATTCTTCGCTCGCAAAAAGTATATATAGTCAACGTTGCATATATATACTATAGAGATACATAAATACGCGATTTATGTATATAGGCATGTGCTAATAGTTGAGAAAATAAAAATAAATGACTATATGCCATCTTAAATTTGTTCCTTGACGTATATCGATGTAAAAATGTTGAAAAAAAAACCATTAATTTAAATAATCATATTATTATTTAACACTAATTAATATGAAAGAGGGAATAAACGATATGCATTTCGATTTCCTGTTAATGATCGTCGCAGATCACATCATCACGTGCGAATGCTGTGCGTGGATGCTGCATATTGGCTCTTGAAATTTCGATAATCACGTGTGTGCCACTGCAATAATCCCTCATGTATATCTCTAGGGTGCATATAACGTGTGGCGTCTCGGTTCATATATACATCGAGCCATGTCATTCAGGAGAGTGCTCACATTGGTGAAATTGCCATTGCACTTTACCTCTATCTTGCGTCATTGGACGAGGGGCAATATTTTTGAGATCTGGGTTAACTCGCAAGATCTCTTCAACGTATAGTTATGTATATATACACACTTTATCCAAAGTACTCTATGAAGTAGACAATACATGCTCTGTTTTATTTCGGCTAACATGCACTGTTTCCGAGAGAATCCTTTCCTCTATATATACACGCCAGCAAGGAGTGAGGAGACCGCGCAGTACCAATAGATTCCCAACCCAAGCTCCTCTTTCCAACGCTCACGGAACGACCTTGCCTAACTTAAGCCGGCTTTAACGAACCTCCACTCTTGGCATAGTAGGAATATAGCCAGTCTCTAATACGCAGTATAGCTTTCACATTTACTCTCTACCCTCTCTCTCTCTCTCTCTCGCTCTCTTTCTATCTCTCTCTTGTTCCCTTTGCCTCCGTCACGGGATTTGGCGAAGCTCCAGCAGAAAGCCGAGGCTGCAGTTTACAGGAACTGCCCCGTGAGAGTGAGAGCCCATACTGCTCTCGCATGGATTCGTTATATTGTCTGGAAAATGGGTCGGCTGTAATTGCTCTTCACCAGATCACATCGCTCCCTTTCGATATTTTTATATACCTGATAACTTTCATCGCAATTTCACGAGCCTCTATTATTCTCATTGAAATATAAATCGACAATATCAAATTTTCATGATATTTCGAATTATCTATATATTATTTTTTTTATATCGAAGTTTCAATTTGTGAAAATGATAATATATTCTATAAATATATGATCGTATAGTATTAATGTTGAATTATTTTATGTGTTTCAGGTACGTTTCTGATCGAATCTATACAAAAACAAAAAGAAATATGAAGCATCTCCGGTGAGTCAGTTCCGATTTTGTTTTTCACCGATAAAACCATCAGCGTCGTCATCCCCCAACCCTTATACAAAGCCCAAAACTGCGGTAGATATTCTTTGTAGCTCGCCATATATATATAGTTTAACCGCTAATCGGGTAATCGATCCTTTGCTGTAATCGCGAAATGTGGGGCGTTGCTCCTTCGGGAGATTCGAGGCCGGGCGATTAGACTCTGTCGCGTGTGTGACTCCATGGGCGCGAGATAAACATTCGAACAAATCGGGTGAACGCGCGCGTCTCCCTATATACATGCTGCGCTCTCTCTTATCTGTAAAACTCCCGTGAAAAATAGTGGCAAAAGCCATCGTGTTTCTCTCACACGAGGGCTGCATGTTGTATAAAACGTTACACATAAATTACATGTATGTGTGTAGATATTTGTGAGCGCGTGTGTGTGTGTGTGTAGCCGAGAGCATCTGCAACGTTACAATACGTAAGCTCCGTTCGATCCTTTGACTATTGGAAGGGAAAGCAAGCCGTGGCGTCGAACGAGACTTCGATGTAATTTATAAGCCTCTACGACCGACGAAAGATAACGTCCGGCTCGACTCGCCCCCCGAACGCCTTAACTGTACTCCATGTGTCTGTACTTATACTGCTGCACACTACACAACATCAGTTTCGTATCCATACGTATATATATATATGTATTTGTCAGAATCTCGAAACTACCCTCAGATGTGTCGTGTGCATCGGATCAGGCGCCAATTACGTCACGGGAGAACTAGCCGGGTAGAGACGGTCACGTGTCACATGTTGGGGTAGATTACGTTAGTTGGACCCTGCGGTATGGTTCAAGAGAGGGCGAGATTGTATACGGGTGAGCTGGAACGTGCAGAAATGTCTCTCGTTGCTCTTCACCCCCCCCCCCCCCCCCCCCCC
>JABMBV010006873.1:0-10351 GCA_018906735.1 Mesochorus sp. PSUC_FEM 10030011 | reverse complement strand
GGGGGGGGGAGGGTAAACGTATACATCACCTGAGGGTTTATTAGAAATGTAATCCTTCCAAAGGTGAAATACGACGACAATATTTATGTTATGGTTAAACTTGTATGCGCTGCCGGAATAAAAAAAAAACGATGATCGATATTTTTGCTCGGACATTTGCGAGCTGCAAACCCGCATATCTCGACGAAGTTGCGTAATAAAATATATCGTGTATGCTCACATATATATTTATGTATAATTCACGCGAGTAACATCTCCCTCTCTCTCTCTTCTCTCTCTCTCTCTCTCTTTCTGTTCCTCATTCAACCAGGAACATACCGTATGAATGACAACAGTTTCTTCGCAGCAGCCGAGAGATACTAATTGGATAAATAAATTGTTGACTCGCGGGTATATACGAGGAGGCTGGAGAAAACGCCAGCTGATATTTCGCGCGAAAATTCTCCTTCATTGTTGTTGTTGTTGTTGTTTTTTATTCTTTCGTTTATTTTCATGATGAAAGATCCTTTCCCCCATTATAATTCTCACACGCTCATAGTATAATTGTATAAAGCCAGTGAAATTTCTCGTAGCGTCTAGTTTCTAACATCTCTTTCTCTCTCTCTCTGTTTGCACAATTAGAAACCTGTCGTTTGATTTGCTCGAGTTGGCGCGGAGTATCTGCCAGCGAGATCGTTTTTCCGCAATGAGTAATCCGCACCGGCGCATCGCGCGAGAGTGCGACTTTTCGCGCGCGAGAAAGAAACAGTGAGAGATGCCGGTTCCGAAGTCGAAGACCCGCGAGTGAATCATCTCGGTATAAAACGTGTGCGAATCGCGAGCCTTCCGGTTTCTGTATTTAAACCCGTAGGCCCGGCGCCAGCAGCGGATCATCAGCACACGGGAGGCAGCATCGATCGGGGTTCTTCATATTGTTTTTTTTTCTCTTAGAATGTTGGTACTGAACATACAGTAAATAAACAGCATAGCAACGACATAGCACTAAATAAAAAGCTCGTCAAAGACGCGATTGAATACGGTCGGGTAGATCGCGAGCCCATGTCGATATATACGTTCAATCGGCGCGGGGTTCGATAAACCGATCTACGAGGAATTTTCATCGGGATAAATAGAAGAAAAAGCGGCATAAGGTGTATATACATATAGCGAAGCGCGCGGAACGATCACGCGGAAGATTGAGAAACGACGCGTAAGGAAACTCTTGCTCTCCTGCTCTTCCTCTCAATCTTCGAGTATGAAAACGTTCGAGGGCAATTTACCTCGGTTCAATTGCCATTAGCAACATGTATATATACATGAGCAGAAGCGAGGAGGTATAGACAAGAGGGTATAGCCGTTTATGGCACATGGCGAATATAATTTGGATCGAGGAGAGTATACATAGTGTGTATGGAGAGAGAAAGAGAAAGAGAGAGAGAGGATAAGTTGAGAAGACCCGGGTCAACGAGATATTGCCGATCAAGTTCAGCAGTCAGTTAGCCGGCAGTTAGCCTTCTGTCGTCTAACAACTTAATGACGGGAATTCGCCACTTACCGACTTCTTTCTCTTTCTCTCTTCGCGACCCTCTTCGTCTCTCCTCCGCCGCGATTGATAGCCGTCCCGCTTTTGACCAACTTTTATATTCTCTCGTTCTCAACGTATATATCGGGCTCTCTCGATCGCAGATGCACAGTCATCAGCCATTTTGTTCCAGTTGTTGGTAGCTTAGCGACCAATCTCTCAGGTATAATACACTAAAGACTTCGTCAAATTATTTACAGACTGATTTTAGCATCGTAATAACGAGAGGTATACTCGTATATGAGGATAATAATAGTTGTAGGAGAACGAACAAATGGACACAAATTATATGTACGATTCGATGAGAAAAGTTCGAGTTCTCGGGACAAAACTCATCGTGCGACCGTAAATTTTGTATTCCAGCGAGATGTCCCATTGTTATATCCCGATTCTTTTTATCTCTTTCACGACGATTTTTCTGTCATCGTCGCATATTTTCCCATGTGGATATTATATATTATTGATTGAAATAATAAAAAAAAACAAATGTGTTTTATTATCGGTTGTACTCGAGTGAGTCTCTCATCGCTGCGGTTATATCTCTCGTATTTTTGTAAGGCTACGCTGTTGCTTTTCATGTAGGAGGTGCCTGAAACAATATTTTTCGTCTCGAATGCAAGCACACACGTGGTACGCGTCATACATTCGTGATAATATCAGATGAAATACGCGAGCGATGCTAATAAAATTATTAGTATATATCAAAGACGACCCTGTTCAGAAATATATTGAGCTTCAATTTCATGCGATAATCTCGATGACATTGCGCGTGTGCGTCCGTCATAACGTGATAATAATTGGTAATTCGTCGAGGCAGGACGTGCAATAAAAATCGTTTCCCTCAACGGACGAAGAATTATCTCGCGGGGGATTCGAACACGGAGGCACGTCACGTAAACAGCGGCGTCTCTTGACGGTTTAAACGAACGATATATATCCTTTGAGCATGTCGGGCGAAGGTCTTTCAACGTTGTGCCCCGCTTGAAAACTCGCATCACCGGAGAGGTCTCACTTTTATGTAACACCCGCGCTCTCGGTAGGCGGTCCGCGTTCACCGCAGTTTTTTTTTATTATTATAAAAATTTTGTTCCCGCCGACTGTTAGACGGTTTTCAAACGTTCAGGTGAAACGTCAGAAAAACGTCGACGAAAATCTATTCTCAAAAAAGTCTAATAGTGCGCGCGTGTTACGTGACGATTTTCGGCTAAGATCACGCCAAAATGGATGTAAGTGAATGTGATTACTTTTGTTGTTTCTCTCGGCACGTGTATGCTATGGTAATTCATGTATTATTAAATGCAAGGCCACCGGTGCAACGGTGGAATCTCTACAATGGCCCGATTACGCGGTCGTTGGTACCGTTCTATTGATTTCCGCATCGATCGGGATCTACTACCGATTCAGCGGTGGAAGGCAAAAAACGTCAGCGGTATGGAAAATATGCGAGGATAGAAAGAGAGAGAGAGAGAGAGAGAATAAAAAGTGTTGGAAATATACGGACAATGTAATCGATCGAAAAAATCGGATATTTTTGCAGGAATATTTTTCGGCGAATCGTTCAATGAGCGTTCCATTGCTCGCGATAGCTCTCATGGTGGCTTTTCTCTCGGCGATCGCGATGCTCGGTATAAGCGGTGAAAATTACATCTACGGTGCCGAATTCACTGTGGCTAATATCGGATTTATGATCGGTACGCCGATCGCGGCTTTCTTCTATTTGCCAGTTTTCTATGGGCTTCAGTACATGAGCGTTTACGAGGTGAAATTTAGCAGAGAGAATTTTCAGCTCGGTTGATAAGAAGATCATTGAATTTTTCATTTTTTTGTAGTATCTCGAAAAAAGATTCGGCGTTGGTGCACGAATGACTGCGAGCGTTGCAAATTACACTCAAATGACCCTTTACACCGGTGTCGTTCTTTTTGCTCCTGCTCTCGCCCTGGAAGCGACCACGGGACTCTCGAGCACCACCAGCATACTCCTTATCGGATTAATCTGCACATTTTACTCGAGTATCGGTGGCATCAAAGCCGTTCTCGCCACTGATGTTTTTCAGGGTTTTCTCATGTTCGCGTCCATATTTTGCATCATCGGTGTCGGTTCTTATGATCTCGATGGTGGACTCATGAAAGTTTGGGAGGTTGCTGGCAAGGGAGGTCGTTTAAATGTATTCAAGTAATACCCCCTTTTTTCCTCAACATTTCGTTAGTTACGTAATAAGCAAAATCCCGCCTTTTATTACATCTTATATTTTTATTTGTAATTTTTATACTTTTGTTATTCATTTTTATAATTTTATTCGTAATTTTTATCAATTTTTTTTTTGTAGTATTTGTTCATAATTTGCAATTAATTTTTTCATGTAAAAATCTTTGTAGAAATTGGACTGAGTTTTTTTTTAATCTTTTTCTGAATAACTGGAAACTCATTATTGTATAAAAAATATGACACTGGAAAAAACAAAATTTTGAAGTTAAAAAATTGAAAACAAAAAGTGCGACTGAGCTCCAAGTCAGAGCCATGCAATGTTACTGGTCAGCGTTTAGCTCATCCACGCGACTAATTTTAAAAAGAAATTTGAAATTTTACTAATAAAGGGATTAAGATTATGGGATAATAATGGTCATTGAGACCTTTCTGATTTTTCGTTGCCGCAGCTTTGATCCGGATCCGACAGTAAGACACACCTGGTGGTCGTTATCGGCGGGGGGGCTTTGTTTCTTCCTTTCAAACTTTGCCGTGAATCAGGTGCACGTTCAACGACTTTTATCGGCCAAGTGAGTGATAAATAATCGATAAAAGCAGTGATCGTTTTGATTTTGTTAAAATAAAATTTGTAGATCGCTGCGGTCAGCCCAGTACGCTTTGTTTCTAAATACACCGATAATCGTGGCGATGATCGGGGCGACATCCCTTTCGGGGCTGGTATTGTACGCGTGGTTCGAAAATTGCGACCCAGTTGCCTCGGGCCGGGTCTCATCGTTCGACCAGGTTATGCCGTACTTTGCCAAAGTCCGAATGTCCAAAATCCCAGGGCTCACCGGTTTCTTCATAGCCGGGATATTCAGCGCTTCCCTCAGCACCGTATCGGCCATGTTGAATTCATTGGCCGCAGTGGCGATAGCCGATTACATAACGCCGATCTATCGAAAATGCGGTCGTCAATTGACCGATTCGAAGTCACTCTTCTTTGGCAAGACTCTCGGTGTCGTTAACGGACTCGTGTGCATTGCCATCGCGTTTTTGGCCTCGAGACTCGGCAACCTTATACAAACGGCACTGGCTATAAACGGTGCCATTGGCGGCCCTGTTCTCGGTCTCTTCAGCCTCGGTATTTTCTTCGAATCGGCCAATGAGACAGGCGCCGTTTTCGGCACTCTTACCAGCCTCGGACTCATGATTTGGATGACTTTTGGACAGCCGAAACCGCCGGTAGCCCAACTCCCGGTTTCTATCGACCGTTGCCCCAACTCGACGCATTTGGACACTATGGCCTACCTAAATCAACTCGATTCCAAATACAAGTACGGCTAAACTTTTCATACTCATATTTGATTCATTTTTCAAATAAAAATTTTTAATGAAGATATCATCGTTACATACTAATCAAATGAAAGGCTGTTTAATGCTTTTTTTTTAATGAGAATTAAATTGATAAAATTTATGTTTGAATAAATATTTTCAATTGAAAATGCAAATTTCTAAATATAAATATCAATAGATTACAATAAAAATGTTGTCAAGTATTTTAATGATAATTTGGATTGGAAGTGTATAAAGATTTCCAGAACGTACGAATTTTTTAAACAAGTAAAACCTTAAATTTGAATGAATATTTGAGATATTTAATATTATTTAAAAGTTCATTCTAAATAGATTTTTTCTTCAGTCTAAGGTTGTGGCTATGATTGAACTTATTTTTATACAAAAATTTGTGATTTTTTAGTCGGTAAATGATATTCTATTTTTCAAAATAAGAAAAATAAAATAATATTCTTTGAGGAGGAAAAAAACATTTTAAAGCCATACGTCATTTAAGTACTTTCGATGATACTTCCTTAATTTTTTCCAATTATAATTACAGACTGGCCGCTGACAAAGAGTACTTTTATCTCTATCGTATATCCTACATGTGGTACACGCCCATAGGATTCATGGCTACTTTGGTTTTGGGCTACACGGCCAGTACGATTATTCGTCAGCTGTCCGAGAAACCGATCACCCAACCGGATCCGGACTTGTTTACGCCGATAGTGGCAGCGCGAATGAGACGAAAACGAGAGGATATCGTTAAAACGACCACCAGCCAGGTATTCGTATTACACACGAAACAAGTTGTTCCAACGGAATGAGCACGTATTAAGAGACACGCGGCGGCAGTGTCTTGACGCCAAAAGTTTTATTAAAGAGAAAAGTAATGTGAAATGGAATGTATCCAAATATATCAGCGAGAAATTCACGGTTCTTTTCGTGATAGCGTGTAGCAAAGAAGAAAAAAAAATTGAGGTGAAATTAATACTCACAAGTATTGTAATTCGACTTGAAGCACATCAACTTTGAGCGAAATAAATGTTCGTTTTTGTTTTTTAAATGAAAAAAATATATTGCGATTATTTTCATTTCTCACTCGGGCGTGTTAGCCAAGGAATGTAAGAAACCATCTTATGTCTGCAATTGAACGATCGCGATAAACGCTGAGCGGAGAAGCCGCAGCGAAGTAATTTTATCGCCTACATGTTATATCCTCTCGTGAAATTCATTTACAGGCGTAACGAGACACGTAGGAGCCAATGTGGGTCAAAATGATGAACAAAATGGAATATTTTCACCATTACAATTCAATCGATAAGGAAATTCGCATCCATATATACAGTTCATTTCAATCAATTTATCTGCTGCGTGAGATTGGCGAGTCTCATTTTTTTTTGCGTAACCTTGCACGAGGAGGCTCCATCGAATTTTCGTTCCGTATATACGAAACGTTGCATTATCGAGCGCACGTCATTCATAACTTTTAATATCAGATAATCATCTCAGCGGTAGCCTTGAGGCTGCTCAACCGTGTATAATTATTGTGGGGAACGGAAGAAAACGCGAATGAACTCTGTATACGTGCAACGTTGCAACTTTCAATACGATCAATTTTCAAAGATTTATCCCAGCGAAACATATCCATCTATTTATTGATTATAAAATTATATTTGTATCTGTCCAAGCTTATATTTATTCTCTGTGCTATACAGGATAAAAAACTAAAATAATTGAATATTTATGAAATCGTTTCTACGCTCCGCGCTACAATTTAAATTGCGGTTCTCTTGAGATGAAGAAAAAAAAAAATTACGAGAGATAAACAATGAGAATCAACAATCGCAGTTGAGTACGAATAATCCCAGCCGGAACAATAAAACGAGATAACACTCGAGAGTGAAGAGTGTACGAGGTGTTAAAATTGTAAGTCAAGTTGAATTTCTCGTTCGATTGTCAAAGTGTTCTCTACTTTGAGACTCGATTGGTTGTAGTGTCTTCTATTCAATGGATGTGAGTAGAATATTTCAATTGATAAAACATTCCAAGTAAAACAAAAAATCTCTTTTTATTAATAAAAAATGTTGAGTAATATTGAATTTGCAGGTCATGAAGGAAACGTCAGAGCCCCTCCAGTGGCTCGACTATCTCGTAATAGCTATAATACTGTCAATTTCCGCATCGATCGGAATTTATTATCGATTCAGTGGTGGACGTCAGAAAACAGCAGAGGTATATTGCCGGCTGAATAATCATGATTTATCTCGAGTATTAATGATTATAATTAGAGCGAGAGTGTGTATAGGAATATTTCTCGGCAAATCGTTCGATGAGCGTTCCAGTATTGGCGACAACAATGGCGGTAGCTTTTTTATCGGGTATAACGATGCTCGGTGTTAGTGGAGAAATTTACATCTATGGAAGCCAGTACGTCGTCAGTGCTTTTGGATTTTTTCTGGCAACGCCGATCGTGGCTTTTTTCTATCTCCCCGTATTCTTTGGGCTTCAGAATATGAGCGTTTACGAGGTAACGAGATTCCTTTCCTCAAGGTTACATCGTTTAGACGGATATTTTTGCACTAATTATAAATTGCAGTATCTCGAGAGGCGTTTTGGAATGGTTGCACGACTAACGGCCAGCATTGGCAATTTGATTCAAATGGGACTGTACACAGGTGTCGTGCTTTATGCTCCAGCACTGGCCCTGGAAGCAACGACAGGACTGTCGAGCACCGCGAGCATACTTCTCATAGGAATCATCTGCACATTCTACTCAAGTATCGGCGGCATCAAGGCTGTTCTCGCGACCGATATTTTTCAGGGTTTTCTCATGCTGCTCTCTATTTTTTGCGTCATCGCCGTTGGATGCTACGACCTCGAAGGTGGCATCTCGAAAGTTTGGGAAATTGCTGCCAAGGGTGATCGTTTAAACGTTTCCAAGTAATTAAGCGAGATCCATTATCATTCACATACGGTTTCATGGTGGAAGCAGAAATTCGATGCAATTGCCCTGGTTGTTTACATACTTTTTTTTAAACAGCTTCAATCCAGATCCAACCATCAGACACACCTGGTGGACTCTTGTCATCGGCACGACCTGTTACTTCACTGCGCACATTGGGGTCAACCAGATTCACGTTCAACGACTCATCTCCGCGAAGTGAGTACACTACGCCGATACTATAATTACTGGTATCAAGAAACGATAACCACTGGTATAAAGCGAAATGTCTTGATCAGCCATTATACAGCAGACTATGGCCCGAAAACCGTTAAATTCCGGTACAAAAAGAAATTTTCTGATGTAATGTTGCTGTTTGATGTAAAATGCTTCATTTTCAGATCACTAAAATCAGCTAGGATTGCTCTATTCATCAATGCACCGATGGTCGTGTTCATGATTCTCACGACTTGTTTCTCGGGTTTGGTACTATACGCTTGGTTCGAAAATTGCGATCCAGTTGCTTCGGGCCGAATCGAGTCTTTCGATCAGGTAATGGCGTATTTCGCAAAAATTCGAATGTCTTCGATACCGGGGCTCACGGGTTTTTTCATAGCCGGTATATTCAGCGCTTCCCTGAGCACAATATCGGCAATGTTGAATTCACTGGCAGCGGTAGCAGTCGCTGATTACGTTAAACCGATATATCGCAATATTGGACATGAATTTCCGGATTCCAGAGCTGCCTTCTTTGGCAAGATTCTATGTTTCGTAAATGGTGTTGTATGCTTGGCGATAGCTTTTATAGCCTCAGGACTCGGAAGCTTGATGCAAACTGCCCTCGCGATAAACGGAACTATAGGCGGACCCGTGCTCGGCCTCTTCAGCCTCGGTATATTCGTCGAGTCTGCGAACGAGCTCGGGGCAGTTATCGGGCTTCTTCTCAGTCTAACACTTTCCGGCTGGATAAGCTTTGGACAGCCGAAACCCCCGATTCCGAGGCTCCCGATATCCATCAACAATTGTTGGAATTCCTCCGATATTGGGAATTATGAAAGCCTCCGCGATATCGGGTATCGTCCACATAAATTTACAGCAAAATGCTGTTGCGATAGGCTCTGATTATTGGAATGTTTTTTTTCTTGTTTTTCAGGTACATTGACGACTCAGATTATTTTTATCTGTATCGAATATCCTACCAGCTCTACACTCCATTGGGACTTGCGACGACTCTGATTTTTGGCTACGTCGCGAGCATCATTGTTCGATGCTGGTCGGGAAATCCTGTCACCGATCCAGATCCTGATTTATTCACGCCATTTTTAGCAGCGCGAATACGACGACGAAATCGAACGGCCGCTCCTAGTAGTTCAGTGTGGGTAATAAAGTCGGATGAGTTTGTCTCCGATAAGTGAACATTATCGAGCTTAATTAGGTGTTTCAATTATAATTAAACGTTTGAGAATGATGCGAGTGTTATCGATGAAGACGCAATAAAATATTCTTTATATCAGTTGAATGGTTACACAATTATTCCTAGTGCGAGATATGAGAGACTGCTTTGAAGACTGGCGTTCAAGCGACACGTAAGAAAAATTCGTAAAAATAAAACGAGGATGAGAAAAAGAGAAGGAGAGCGAAGCGGCGAACTACTCGACTCGCCCACACGGCTCGTTCATGGAATTTATATGTGCATGATCTATGCGCTAATATGTGGGTCGCAGAGAACTGAAGGATCATTATATTCCCAGCTACTATTCACAGTCGTTCCGTTCTGGTATCCGACCCAGAGACATCAGACCCGGAAATAATGGCAAAAAAAGATCACGATGAAACGCATGGAAAAATGAGGGCGCCTCTAAGAATGTCAACTTGTCAATACACTATATGAAAACCGACGACACAATATTGATGTTTTCCGGACAAGTACAGACACGCTGTTTGCTTTGAGAATTAACACGTTCGGGCGGTTGACGATCCGCGTTCACGAGACGTGACACTGCCAAGGGGGCGTAAGCAACTATCATATTATATAGCAGCACAAGAGAAGATACAGAAGAAGAAGAAGAAGAAGAGGAGGCGTAGGTAAGGTGGCCATAGTAGTTTGTTGATCCAGGCGCGCCCAGCAATCCTCGAGAGTATGTTTGAACTCGCTCTTCCTTCAACTTCCAACTTCAACTATTCTATTCAGTACCGTACTACATATAAGACAGAACTACAAGTGTCTTCCTGAGCGCGATATGAAATATACTCAACCTTATCCATTTCAATACATTATATAATCTTAAGTTCGTAATCTCTGATTCTATAAATTAAAAATAAA
>JABMBV010006862.1:0-10360 GCA_018906735.1 Mesochorus sp. PSUC_FEM 10030011 | reverse complement strand
ATCATATAAAACTGTTGATTAAATTGAATTAAAAAAAAAAATGTTTTACAATACAAAAAATTCCATTTAATTAAATTTAATGATTGTTAAAATCAGACAGAAACATTTAAAAATATTCACGAGTTTTGTACAGTTAAATATTATGTACGTAGAATCTAGAAAATTTTATGGCAGCAATAACTATATAATGAGGTTTTCATTCGTGATTCATTTGTGATTCTGGGTCGAACGAGCTAAATCTTACGAGCGCGTTTGAGTAGGCGTTGCTTACAGCTATAGGAAGTGCTCTTCGTATCTGGAAGGTGAAATACACACGATATAGCAAAACCAATAGCGAGAGAGAATGAGAAAGAGAGATAGATAGAACGCGAGTGAGAAAAAAAAGGTACGGTCGAGTGACAAAGTCCTCGAGAGTAGATATGGCAAAGGAGATCAGACCGTGTAGAAGGCGCGTGGTGTCCCCGAGGGTGGCATTTACACATGGACGATCGTATTTGTGGTCGCACTCGTTCGAAATATACGAAGGAAACGGGGCATATACGTCGATTAACGGCCGCGTGACCAGCAGCGTTTTATTCGCACACACAACACAAGCCGTCTCGAACGATCTCGTCCACGCACGAGATACGCTATTTATACTTGCTGACTGCAGAGAGTAACAAAGATGGAACGAAAAATAAAAAAAGAGAGGGAGAATAAAAGATAAGGAGATGTTACCAGGACACGAAGAAAGAGCGAGAAGGAGGAAGAGAGTGGGTGGGGGGAGGGAGTTGAAAGAACGGACCAGACGTCGTCAACTTTTCAACCGGGGCGAGAGAGACAGAGAGCGGGTTCCTCAATAAGGCAGCAGCAGGTAGGACGTGGCGTGTGTTATCCGGGCGCCAGGAACAGCGATGATTCACCACGTCGTACGTGGCCATTTATTGAAAAATTAATATTCCATTCTATACATTTTCCAAATTTTTTTCGGCATAATTTCAATTTAATTTACGACTTACAAGTACTCGAAAAGTAATTTATTTTTAAAGATTACAATTTTTGCTACGTGTCCTTACGAGAAATAAAAAAATGTGCCATACTAGCATTAATTGTTTCCATTAGTGTATTATTCGGTTTTTCTATAAAACAAGTTCTAATGATTTTTTATGTATAATTTAGAGGTAAAATCGTTGGAAATTATTTATTTGAGGAATTTTTTAAATAAATTGTGTGACATATTAAAAATCATATTATAATATGTAAAAAATGTAAAAAGATTTCTAGTAATCGAAATTTGCGTTGTTTAAAATTGCATCTTTTGCATGGGCTCTTATGGGAGGTTTTAAAAAATTGGGATTTTCAACAAAATTTATTTTAATCTCTAGATGGTGAAGCTTCATAAAATTTTACACACACTTGAGTATGATGTTTAAGAAAGTGTTTATGAATTTTCAATAATTAAAAATCACTTTAAGCGAGTATTACCTTGAAACCAATATTTTTAGATTGAATTCAATCACTGTTTAATTACAGCGTACTGATGTTAAAACTAATAAACTGTATAAAATAATTTTTTTACTCGGTTCATTTTTTCTTGAAAAAAAAAAAATATATAGTATATACAAATCCTGTAAAATCATTGGATAACCCTGGCAAAAGTTGTAGGAAATAATTTACAAAGAAAAATCGAAATTTTATGCTCGCAAGAGACACATTCTCATCTGGTAATCCACTCGTTCGAGCGGCGAGTGAATTAAAAAAGTAAAATGGAGAAGAAGATATAAAATGTAAGAATAAGAAGATAAAAAGAATGGGACGAAGAGGAGGAAGAAGAATGAGTTAGATCCTCGTGGATTGCGGATCGTTCGCGGGATCGTTTGCGCCCGTCGTCCTTTTCTCTCTCTTTCTCTCTCTTCCTCTTTCTCTTTTACTCCGTTTGCACCACCGACAGATGGGATTATCTGATCTTGAATCTAGCCCTGGGATGGCTCTGAGCTCTCGCGCGCGCGCGTATAATTGCCATCGGCAAGAGAGAGAGAAAGAGAGAAAGAAAGAGAAGAGTACAGAGATAGATAGAGAGGGAGAGAGAGAGAGAGAGAAAGAGCTGATGCTTGCCGCCTTCTCGTGTCGGTTTGCAAGGGACGAAGAAACCATATATACCAAAAGTCTCTCTCTCTCTCTCTCTCTTTTTCTTTTCCTTGACCATCAACCAGTAGAGAGGTACCGGGTAGCGTCTCGACGCCGCAAGTATGTATGCGCATTAAAAAAGAGAAAAATAAAAAAAAATCTTCTGTCCTATAGTGTAGTATATAGTGAAGGAATATATAAAGGTACGCCAAGAGCTAAGAGGGCTCGCGTATAGCAAAGCAAATCTTTCGTACCGAGGGAAGTCCAACCAGCCCTTCGTCTTTCCTCGGTTATATTCCTATCTCAACGAGATACCGAGAGAGAGAGAGAGAGAGAGAGAGAGCGAGAGAGATGTTTGTTTCGAAGGAAGAGAGAAAGCGAGTCAAGGCTATGAACTGGAGAATGTGCGTGCAACTATGCTATATACGAAGGGAGAAAGAGACGAACGTTTTATCCCTAGCGCACATTGCTGCTGCTTCTGCTGCTGCGTATTCGTTCTAGAGAGAAAGAGCAAGGAGATATTGGCAACGAAGTTAGGTAAAGCCAGAGAGTATCAGACGACCAAGTATAATAGTGGGAAGAAAAGAGCTCGAAGGATATCTTTTGCCTTCTCTTCCAGTCTTTTTCCTTCCCTCTCTCTCTCTCTCTCTCTCTGCTCGGCAGAAGCTATAAAACCATATAGCTAGGAGAACAGTTGAGCGCGTCCGCATGAATCTATATGGGGCCTCGCGGGCAGAAAGACAGAGAGGGAGAGAGATAGTATACCCGATAACGATCGGCCACCGCGAGCAGAAGCATCACTTGGAAGCTGCGCGCGAGGAGAAGAGGAGCATCAGGAGAGAGGCCAAGCGAATCGATGCTAGCGAGCTTCTCTTCTTTTTCTCCTCCTCCTCCTCCTTCTTCTTCTTCTTCTTCCTCTTTCTCTCGTCTATATCCCTCCATCCAGAGCTCTCTCCCTCTCTCCATACGTTTCCTACACTTTTACCTACCCCCCCTGTGGCACCTGTCCACCCAAGTAGATAATAACGCCGCGCGGCCCTCCAAGCACCACCAGAGGAATCGGCCGCCTGCCAGCCACAGCCTGATTGCTCGACTGCTACCTGCCTCTGGCTCTCTTACCTTCTTCTCTCTCTCTCTCTCTCTCTCTCTTTTGTGCCTCTCGATGCGCTCTCGGCACTCCTTCTCTTCTTCAGAGCCGCCACCGCATTGCCATGAACAATCTCTCTCTCTCTCTCTCTCTTTTTCCTTTGATATTCTCTTCTGTTCACCAACATACCAAAGCTTATGCGCCTCCACGCAATCTTTCATGTGCCCTCGATTCACACAGAAGTTGGATTCCATGGCAGGTTGTTTGATGCCGAGGATACTTGTCGCTCACGATCATTTCCTCCGACGATCATTATATTCGAATTTGAAATGTTGCAATTAAGGGGTTTGGGAGGGAGAAAGGGGGGGGGATAAGTCATTGGTCTGCTTTTACTTTTCATATGATATAAATATTATTGCACAATATTGGCACTTGCCATTTCCGTTGATCAAAGTTCTTTTCTTTTAGTATTCAAAAAAAAAAATTGTAATGTCATCGTTGATTAACATCCGGTAGATCGATAAATTACATGATCTTTTTTTTCGTATTTCATTCGTTTCAGGATGAGCTTGCCCGAGAGTGAAAATGAGAAGAGGAACCTTGTAGATCGCTGTGGGAGTCGACGGGACAAGGTAAGATTGAGAAATTTATCAATGGTTTCGTATCGGTGCGCGGACATTAACGAACGACAGAATTTTTATTCACGTTTGATCGAGTGTTCGAGATGATAATTCGAATTTAATAAGCTTGCAACCATACTCTCGAGTTAAGTAACACGTTTTTTTTTTATTTTATTTATTTACCGACGCTATTAATCGATCTGACGGTTTCAAGATATGTAGATATGTTTTTTTTTCTCACTGTAATTTGTGCAGGATTTATTGGATTCATTTTTTCTTGATTTCTCTTGGACATTAAAAATGGAGAGAAAAATCAAAGGTTGAATGTCTAAATCAACGATCGTTTGCTCATATTTGTTTTAAATTATCATTTCTATTTTTACCACACGTTGATTTATACCTTTGTGAAAAATAAAAATTCTTACATGCTCTATTGCGGGCTCACGAAACTTTGAGATAAAGGGTCTTTCGCAATGAAAAATTCTCGCATTGACCAGTCGCTGCCACACGAAGAATTTACTACGGACGTTTCGTCCATTGTTTTCTCTTATTCTTCTTCTTTTTATTCCCTCATATTCTAATGGATCCTCGACCCATTGAAGAATTATCAGTCCGTAACCTCGACACTAACGAGTCACGGAGAGGAACAATATTCTTTTGAATGCTCACGCGACGAGCGAGCAAAGGAGGACACTCGATTATTTTTCATTGTCGCGAAAGAGTCGTCGCGTAATTCTTGCTAAGTTTCAGTCGTAATCGCGCCACTCGTGCCAAGGTTCTACGTGACTGAGCAACCGTTCCTTCTCTCTAATTCACTTGGACATAGTCGAGCAGTGAAAAAAGAAACGAAAAAAAAAAAATAGATTTGAAAAAGGAAAATTAATAATCATTTTATAAAATATTCTAAAGTTGCTTTTAAAGGCGCAGAAGTCGCGTAACAGTAGCATCAAAAAGTTTTCATTTTAGAAAGTATCATTGATACGTACTAATCGAATGAGAGACTTATCAGCGCTTTTTTTAAATGAGAATTTAATTAATAAACTTTAAATTTGAATAAATAATTTCGATAACTTTTTTTAAAGTCAGGCAACCGTATGAATATTTTAAAAAATTAAAATCTCACATTCCAGAGAATATTTGAGACATTTAATATTATTTAAAAGTTCATTATAATTTTTTTTTTATCAAATGAGGTACTATGCTGATGTTCCTTCATATAAGATTTTGGCTATTATTGAACTTCTTTAATATAAAATTTTTTGATTATTTAGTCGGTAATGATAGAAAAAATTTTTAAAGCGATAGTTCATTTCAGTACTTTCGATGATACCTCCTTAAATTATATTTTTTTAAAATGGGATGGTGATGCAAGGTGATTTTTTTTTTAAAATAAACATTAATCTTTTTTTTATTAATGGTATTGTTTTTCAGAAAATTTTTTTTTCGTAGTTCTTAAAAATTATGTGAAATTGTAATTTTTACCATAAGAACACGTGAATATAGCAACGATTTTCTAAATTCAATATTTGAGGTTCTGAGCAGTGTAGATTTCTCAAATTTTGCATACATTTTGATAATAGTTAATCATATATGTATGCAAAGCTTAAAAAAAATTGATCCAAGCAATTGTTACGTGACTTCCACCTTAACGAAATAAATTCTCATTGCCCTGCTGCTTTGGGTCGTCGCGCAGAGTAATCAAATCATTTTCTCTTCCGTGGCTGATTTGAAGGATCGAAATCAGCCTCGGAATAATCGTTTCGTCCTGCGGGTCTCTAAAAAGCTCATCAGGCACCTTAAGGTAGTCTCGCGAGCTCTTTCTCATGCTGCTTTGATCTTTGCGCAAAAATTAGCGAGACGAGAATCTCGGCTGAAAGAAAGACATACATGTATACACAAACACAGTTTATATGTATATATTTATACGTATATAAAGAAGAAAAGGAACTACTGGCGAATAGCCAGTACTCTTCCTTTTACTCTTTATATATGTCTTGGGATGCCGCGGCTGCATCGTCATGTCGCCGTCATCAAAATTCTCCGGGTCGTTCTTCGAGAAGTAAAGCAGCGAGGAAAAGAGTAAAAGAGGGAGAGAGAGGAAGGGAGAAGGAGTTTTGTATTACGAATTCTTTTTTTGCAATCTTCTGATCCAAATCTTTTTAGACAAAACAATAGTTTTCGTTTCGAAAGCTATGAAATTCTAAAAATGTCATAAAAAATCTAATGCAAGTATGATCCGAAATTCAGTAACCGAAGAGTAAAGCCAAAATGAACAAAATGCGTATGACAACAAATAGTTTTGTAATTTTTTAAATTAACAACTTTCAGTCGAAAAGATTAAAAAATAATCACGTTGAAAAATTCAAAAATTTAATTTAGAAAATTAATGAATTTGATGCGAGTTTCAATTATCACGGATAATTTGCAGCAAAAATAAAATAGAAGAAAAATAATAAAAGTTTTTTGTAATTATCTAAATGAAAAAAAATTAAGTCGATTAAAAAATAATTATTTTGAAAAATTCAATCGAAAATATATTGATGGGTGTAATCTGAGATTCAATTATTGCAAAAAATGTCTAATCATTTAAATAAAATAATTGCAATCGATTATATTTAAAAAATGATTATTTTGAGAAATTCAAGAAGTCAATCAAAATTCAATCGAAAAATATTGATGAGTGTGATCCGAGATTTAATATTCGCGGAAAACTTTTAATAATTAAAATTAAAAAAAATTACAGCCGATTATATTTAAAAATAATTATTTCAAAAATCTCAAGAAGTCGAGCAAAATTCAATAAAAAAATATAGTTGGGCGTGATCCGAGATTCAATTATCGCAGAAAATATTCAGTGACACACGGATATATATCTACATGAAGAATCAACGCGGATCAGGTAAATGTTTCCGAGGCGAGGACGATCGAGGAAAGATCTGTGGCGGTTTGTTCTCAAGGGCGCGCGCGGAGAGGGATCTTGCGCAGCGTGTGTAGAGCACTCTCTTGGCTCGATTAAAGTCGTTACTCGTCCGGTCATTAGCTCGTTATATCACGCCGCCGATGTACCCTCCGCGAGAGTCGTTAGAGCCTCGATAGAGAGAACTTGAAAGAGAAAGAGGGAGATGAGTGTGCGCATGTGTGCAACTCTGATTTAGTCCGGGTAGATCGGGAGAGAGAGAAAGACAGAGGTAGAAATTCTCCGGCATTTTCTCCAGTAGTTCCGACTTCCGAACTGGTTATCCCTGGCTTCGTTCGTTCTTCTAATCACTTTCGATCATCCGATGGCTGGAGAATGCGATTCGTCGCAGGTGCACAAAACGAGAATGAATATTCAATTTTTTTTTTTTCTTAGCCGATACTCAATGAAATTGAGTCTAATCAAGCTGATAGACTCGATGAATAAACTTGAGCGCGGGGAAGATCTCGAAGATTTAGTGGAATTCGAATGGCTATTGAAAATTGATCGATCACATAAATCAATTTTATTTACGTACATTAATTACGATTGAAAATCCCTTTCGATTTAGGTCCTGAGCACCATTTTTTTGGATCAATTTGTTCGATTCGCATTTTTTTTCGAAATGAATTACGATCGAAAAAGTGATTGGACGTTGAGCACTAAATATTTTTCTGTACAAGCTTCGGTACACACATGCATTATTTATATTCATGTACATACGGCTACAAAGAGCTGAGAGAGAGAGAGAGAGAGAGGGAGAGTATGTGTGCCGAAGAGCGGAAGGAGAGTCGTAGCGCAGAAGGGTTAACCACGCCGCCACATCTTGGTGAACAGTTACGACCTTGAGGAGCGCGCGCGAGCGCACACTCTCGATAAGCGGTAGTTCGGAATAACGGAGTAACCGGCTGATCTCTTCTTCCTCTTTCTCCTTTCTTCTTTTCTTTCACCTCGTCCTCACTCGCCCTCCCCCACCTCTACTTACTCACCCCTCTCTCTCTCTTTCTTTCTCTCCCTTTCACTCTTGGAACTGCAACGTGTTTCGTCTCAAAATCAACGTTTTAAGGGTCCCAAAGTCAATAAAGAGTTCACTCTCCAATGCGAATGAAGTAAAAAAGAATTATTTGAAAAGAATTTTTGTTTTCATATGATGAATAATGCAACGAGGGTCCAAATAAATTATTAAAAATTAATTATGATAGAAAATTTATTTTCTTTTAGACTTGGTGAAATTGTAAATAAGGCCAACTTGTTTCCAATGATACAAAAAAATATTTGAAAAAAAAAAATTAATGAGCAAATAAACCCAAAGAAACATCGAAATGAGTTCGATTTGGTCTGGAATTTCAAAAGAGAAATTTCCAACTTCATTATTATATCGAATACTAACAAAATGTATGGTACAATTATTAATAACAAAAATGGGAAGTGTTAATTTTGGTAAAGAGGTTGAAGGGAAATATAGTAAAATAAATAGAATAATTGAGTGATCGAAGACACGAAGGGTGTGTAAGAGAAAACATTCAATTTAAAATTACGAAGAAATAAAAAAAAAGCAACGTATTACGTGTGCACAGATTCTATTTACACTGAAAAAAAAAATATTGTACGCCACACAATTATTATCCTCACGAAAATTACACCCGATCCGAATAATCCGGAAATAATCGAGATTACAGAAACGAAGTACGAAACTGAAACCATGTTCCCGTTGATAATATATACGAGTGTGGATATAACGAAAATGAAACAAAATCCCCAGCATCACCTACATATACATTGCAAGAACCAAAAAAAAAGAAGGACGAAGAAAAAACTCCAATAACGTGAAACTGAAACACGCGGAGTGCGAAATTCACGTTTTCCTCGGTATAACGTAACTTTCAAACCGATAGCGTATCCGGAACGTTTCTCCCCCCCTCCTTTCTCTCTCTCTCTTTCCCTCACTCTTACTCGTCAAATTTCCATCGAGAAAATTCGGGAGCCGTGCACTGCTGTGAGTGCACATCGTTTTGAGCGAGCAATACATAGAACATTGCTGGTGCGCATCGTCGTGTTCTCGCGAACGAGAAAAACAATAAAAAGATAATAAAAAAGTATTTTATTTTGTTCGAACTGTAGAAACTATCCGGGCGTTTGAGTTATGGTGACAGTGGAAGGAGGGGAAAGGGGATAGAAGAGGGGTGAATCATTGGTACACGAGACAATTTTCAAAAACGTTTTTTCTGATGTCGAAATTCCTATCGTTTTAGTACAAGTCGAAGAGATAGCCCCTACTCCGGAAAAAAGCCGAGAGATCTCATTGGAAGCCTCCGCGCCAATAAGGCGCGGAGTCGGAAGAGTGGGGGGGACGCAGAGACTCATGGGAAGGAGACGCGTATTCACCGGCGTATCAGCAATTATAAGACTTTCGACTGTAAGTAAATCGTCGCACGTATAGAATATAGTGCGAGAAGATTTCTCATCTACGGACCGATGTTATCAAGATCGAGACGTGTGAGTCTCCGTACATCATGGACAAGAGAGGACGAGAAATGGGCAGAAAGATAGAGGAGAGAGGAAGAGAGAGAGAGAGAGAGAGAGAGCCGCCGGCGGAGATACTCGAGCCAGCGCGCGTTCACTTAAACACTCAAGTCTAGAGTACAGCCGGCGGATGTGCTACAAAGTAATCGAATTTCCGGGTCAAAGGGGCGTGCGGCGATGCTATTACCTTACACCCAGAGCTACATCCACTTGCTCTCTTCCTCCCTCCACATATACAGACACGAACACACTCGCACTGATATAAATGTATGTGCACAATTACATATACACATACACGTGTATACAGCACTCAGCTGCTTTCAGCTGGTCGTCAGCTCGCTCGATATGCACTGCCCTGAGCGATAGATGGCCTTTGCCGGTGGTGGCCTTCTCATCGTCAAATACACACATCTCGGCGTCAGGGCGAGATATTTCTCACAAGACACTCACACAATCGCTTCTCACCCTCAATTTACATTGCAGATACAAAACTTTGAGAGTTTACCAGTTAACGCTGTAAAGATTTTGGGAAATTTGGGGACTGTCAAAAAGTTGAGAAATTTTGTATCAACACGAATATAAATACAAACGTCGGGAAAAAAAAGACTTACGCAATTAAGGAAGAGGACCTTTAACATGAAAAAAAGGGATTTTTATGAATATTTACAAATATTTACGTTTTTGTAAAAAAATATGCTTGCCGAATTTAAAAAATTTGTCTAAAATTCATTTAATCTTAACTTAAATATACTTGAATGAAATTACATGAAATTTCTCGATGCCATAATCGCAAAAACAGTATTTATGTGGTTATTGTTTTGATTTTTACAATGCTTTAATAATATCGAATAAAGCAACAATTTTAAAATTGGTCTGCAACTTTGAAATAAAGATCTGAAGAAAATTAAACATCGTAGAGCAAAATTTTTTCAATGATGCATTCTGAATCGTGCTCAGAAGGCAAAAGCTCAAAACTTGATTTATCAAGATATTGATACACCTTGAAGGTTCTAACCAGAACCAAAAAATCTTCCATTTGATGTATTTAATAATAATGAATTAATTGTA
>JABMBV010006851.1:0-10365 GCA_018906735.1 Mesochorus sp. PSUC_FEM 10030011 | reverse complement strand
AACCCCCCCCCCCTCCACTAAAGTCGAAAGAGGCCTCTCTCAAACTATATCTAAAAGTTGGGGTATAAAAAAGGCCAGACATTTTCCTTCGCGAATAACACACTTTGCTATGAATATCGATGTCTTTTGTCTCTTTCGTATCTTGCTGAAAAAAAAAAGTTACGAATAAACCCTCTGTCTCTCTCTTTCTCTTTATTAATGCCAAAGTCATCTCCCCCTGCTATATCCCGTCGCGTAATTGAAAGAATTTCAGCAATTTTTTCCAACAATCCGTACAATCAAGAATTTTGAGATATAAAAATTATTGAAATTGTGACAACGGCTTGCTCGCGATTGTATCTAATAAAACATTTCCAAAGAATATATTTCATGCTCTTGATTAAGAATGTCGTGCATTCATAATCATAATAGTGTGGAGAAGTAGACATAAAATTATGAGAACTAATTTTTGCTGGATATAAAAAATTTGTGTGAATTTTCTTGAATATAATTCGAAAATATTTAAAAATTTTTAAAAGTTTTAAAGCCTAATTATACAAGTTAAAAATGGCAACTTTTACAGCTTTCGAAAAAAAAGCAATTTTTAACAATCAATATCACGATTTTTGAATCGTTGATTTTATCACACACACACACACAATTCTACGTTCATTGACAACGTTCATGCAAATTTTTGAAACATTATCTGATAATAGTTACAGTTGCACGACTGCCTTAAATTCATGCTCAAAAATAGAAGCAAAAAATAGTTTTTTTCTTCGCTTTTAAATAATAAATCTTCGATTTTTCGACATAACCATAGATTCTGATACAAAAATAGCTTGTACGTTTAATCGTTATCGTAATTATATATATTCGTTGTGTACGTATATTTACATACGGCTTCGATCAAAATTCATTGTGAGCCTAAAAATGTGCTTTCGAAATACCGAGAAAAAAAAAGATATTTGCTGATTTTGCTGTTTACACTGACATAATAACTGGATCAACAAACACACACCCACACACACACACACACACTTATATTGCTAATTTAAAAATAACACAATCTGTACAAATACCAATTAACAATTTTATTTGAGAAAACATTTTGACGTTGGGAGACACAATGTATATGTCAAAATTTATAGTATGAAGGCCACGTAATAATTCCGTAAAATCCGATCGATTAAATATATAAATCGGTTACACGTAATCGCAGGATTTCAAATACCGTGGAAGAGCACGCAGTTACTATAATCTGCCTGAATAATTAAATAAACTGAAAATTGAATGGCTGCTGGTGTAGTTATATAAATCCAATTGAGAAATTCCGCATTCCTCAACAATAATAATGGCTTCCTATAGACGCGATCTTCCGTCTTTGGTTTCCCTGCTGCTTCGATTTTCCTTTTATCATGAAACTTCAACCGCGGACTCGCCCTATTTGTGTGTAATACATATGCACATATATACACAAGTTTCGAGACACAGCGTGAGACGTTTGCTGTGGTGTAAGGTCGATTACGTTTCATTATTCAAGCTGAAACTTCGTGCCGTTGAGTGATACCCGCGCGCGCGTATAGAAATCTCGTGATGGCAGACGATTTCAGTGGTTATAGCGATACAATGATGATTTCACCCCCGAGTTCGATAGACGTACGTTGTATAGAATGTGCCTCGCGTTTTCGCAAATTCTACGATCGTACAAATGTGTATCGCGTATGTATGTACAATATATATATATATAGTATATAACGGAAACCCTCAATGATTGTTTGTAGCTCGATGAAATCTTGAATAGATTATTGCCCGTGCGTTTGCGATATTCAATCCAATGGAGATTACATATCTGCGCTCGATTAAATATTAAGATCGAATTCGCAAGAAGGAGGGAAAAATCGAACGAGAGAGAGAGAGAGAGGGAGAGGAAAATAGAGAGAGAAAAATTTATTGTGAGAAGAACTCTGCGATCGAAATCACTGTATGGAATTGTTGTACAACATTGTTTTATTCCCATAGGGGTTGAAAAAAAAAAACAAAGAGAAAAATGTTCTCGAAGAGGAAACAAAGAGAATCAATAATAATCTTTCTTCGAAGAATGATTTCTAACCTTTTTTTTTTTCTTCTAAATATGATTTTTCAATCGCATTTATGTTTTACTATATTCTTTCTATCCCCTCCCCCTTCACCCTTGGAATTTTATTGTTTTATATCAGTGAAATATACATAATATTGAGAGATATACTAATCGAACAGTGACATTCGATACGCTACTTGTGTTACATAGTTTGTTCGAACATTTTAATACAACAAAAGAAAAGCTTTGTTCTCGTCGTGTGCTATATATCGTTGAGGCGTTGTTAAAAAATACTATACAACGATATCGCTTTACGAAACCATAATCCTTTGACAGCTCTCGCAACACCTGAAACAACTCTCGGGGACCATACGCGTCGTGGCGAATAAACATTATCAGTGCGTCGTACTGGTCCCCACACGCGAAACCACGTGAAAATCCCACCATTCTTCGCCTTTTTTCAATTCTCTTTCATTTATTCTTTCCCTCATCCTCCCTCCCCTTACTCATTCTCTACCCCCCCCATTCTATCACTATATGGCATGAAAACTTCGCGAGTCATACGTCAGGTTTTTTTTTTTTTATACCACATATTTATGCGTACGCTCACGTACGTTGCGAGGGGAAGAACACCTGAAACAACTGTATATATGTACATGATTCTATACGATATACATAAATAGATATCTCTACACATTTATATATAATACATTATTGCTTTTGTATATTGGCTCACGATTTTTTTTGTTTCAAAAGCCGTGAAACCCTCGAGATATAAACACAATAATAATTTTACAATATTTTTAACGGCAAAATAAAAAAATTAAAACGTTTTCCTTTATGTTATTTAAAATCATTATTTAGAGATGAACGTTGATAGTTTTTGTCTTATATCTAATAATTTGTATTTTTTTTCCTTTTTAATACATCATTGGATAGATATTTTAAGAATAATTTTTATGATTCGAGATGATTTTTTTTTTCAATATTTGTAATGACAAATTAAAAAATTACTACGTTATTTCTAAATTATTTGAAAAAAATTGTATTTCAAGGCGACGTACGTTCAATAGTTTTTGATGAATTTTGATTGTTCTCATAATTTATATAATTTGTTTAAAATACATCTTTAAATACGATATTTTAAGAATTAATTTTATGATTTAGGCTGAATTTTACATTTTTAATGATATAAATAAAAAATAAAAATGAATTAATTAAAAATTATTATCTCAATGTGTCAAGCGTTGATAGTTTTTAATCCAATTTCTATTATTTTTGTAATTTGTGTCAATTTTGATTTTTTTATTATTATTTTTTTTTAATTGTTCTTTGGATAAAAATGTTAAGGATCGGAAGAAAAGCGTCGGACATCGCGAGAAACTCGTTCTCGTCTTCATCATCGCTCGTCGTTGTCAATGACGAGCGATATAGAAGTGCTCGCTCTGGTTTTCCCAGACAGTGAAAACTTAATTAAAAGCACGCGAGAAGATGATTATTTGCCGAGTCTCGGGCGTTCGTCCCGTTTATTTTGGAAATTGCGTCCCACGGACAAACTCTTCCTTTTCTCTCATACATATATACATGTATACCTTTGCGTATACGTGTGTCTACTTCATTCTTCGAAGAGGCGAAATTCCTCTGTGAGAATACGTCACTGTACGCCTCTGTATCCTGAGAAATGTCCTGTTGGTCTTACCGCGCATATAGTTTCAGCTTGTATAATTTCACCGCTCTCGTACTGTTGCGCCATGGATTATTTTTATACGCTTTAAATTAATCTTGTTTGAGTTTATCTGTGCCAGATTATTAATTTATCAGTTCTCAGATATCGAGTCATATTCGTGTTTTTCGAAATAAATGAAATTTTTGAAAATAAACTGCTGTTCATATTCCATGTATTTTAAAAATAATATTTAACAAAAAAAAAAGAAAAAAAGATTTAAAAATAATAAAAAATTGCCAAAAAATTAATAATAACGTAAATATATAAAAAAATAGTTTGGGACTTTGAAAAATAATACATATAAAAAAAAATTAACAATCCCAATATAAATGTAGAAAAATGTACTAAATAATTACCATGTGAAAATATATAATTTCATTTATTTAATTGAGCATTTTTTTACTTTTATTTGTATTTTTTAATTTATTTCCACTTGCACATCCTTGTCGGCTATTACATGCTCCCTACGCTTTTCCCGTTTTTCTACTCGGCGAATTTTTACTATTTTTTTTATTAATGTGAATTCGCTGAATCAGGAATGTATCGATAAAATTTATTTTTCGAAAATTTTCAAATGATGATAAATTATCAAAATATTCAAATAATCATAATAATAAAATCAACGAATAAGATCCTTAAAATCATAACGAACGGCGTTTATGTACATTGAGGTATTAACGAAAAGTCGTACCAGCAGTGTGTTGGGCCAAAAAATACGTAACAACGATTGAAAACAAAGAGGAAGAGAGAAAAAAGAGAGAGAGAGAGAGAGAGAGAGAGAGGAATAAATGGTGGGAGAAACGAAGAGAGCATTGAAGAAGAGTCTTGCCTCGAGAGTAAAACGAGAATGGAGCAGGAGAAAGAGAGGCTGTAGGAAAGCCGAGTGAGGGATACAAAGATAAAGAAGGACAGAGTGCGGGAGAGCAAAAGAGAGAGAGAGAAAGAGAGAGGAGTAGGATGCGAAGCGTCGGCTAGAATAAACACATAGATGTTTTCTTTGTTCCTCTAAACTAAACAACCAGCGAGGAATCTAAACAGAGGCCAGAACCGAAATTCAATTTGGTCGCCGGTTTTCTCTCGCCAACGTCATCGTCGTCGCCGTCGTCGTCGTCGTCGTCGTCGACGACGACGTTTCTACCTTTTCCCGAGGCTCACGGGCGTTCTCTCGAATATACACATTGTGTGCCACGTATGTCACACAGGTGTATACTATGACGCAGTCCAAAAGGTGAACTACACGCCTCTTTTCGTTTTACCTTCAACGATGAGTCGCGCTAAGCCCGCTCCAAAAGCGTAACGCGACTCTTCGAGCCTCATCGTAAACGAAATTTTATCGTTCCTTGACTCTTCCATGATGTGTCCATTGACGCCGTTGTCACACTGCTACATATATACCGCAAATCGTAGAGATGAAAAGATCGCGGAACGACAAGAGAAAAACCGCGATTGTCAAACGCATTATCCAAATTTAGATGAAACGTCATGTGCAGATTTTATATATTCGCTTTTGTCAAACAAACGTTTTTCACTTTATCTTTTTTCTCTCTCTCTCTCTCTCTTTCTCTCCCCTTATCATTCCATTATTATTTTGTTACTGTATCGAAATCAACATTTGTACTATACGTATTATGTATTAAAAAGAGGAAAAAAAAACAATATGTCGTATGAAAGGACGATGAACGGGAAAAAGAGAGACGCGACAAGCACACAGAGTGTACATCCTTCATAATCGTAATGGATATGCCAGAGAACGCTGAGAGAATTTGATTTGCTTGTATTTATTCAGATGGCCACCGCTGTTTCTGCGCTTCTCCTGGTTAAAATGAGGCTGAATATATTTATATATGTGTGTACACTCGTATTCTCACTTGTATAGATCCGTATATACATGTTTATCTTTACAGCATGCGAAGCTGAAAGGCAACTCTGGCGTACACACACTCCTCGACTGTATAACCCACAAACGTATTGGAATGAAAAATAAATTGTTACAAATTGAATAGACCAAGGATCCACGAGAAATTCAACGTAAAGTTGTACACAGCTTTTCCTCAATACAAATTTTATTGTTGTTTTATTTTAACAATCCAAAAATTGTTTGATAGATGAACAAAAACTCAAACAAACAAATAAATTATCTCTTTGTTTAAAAAAATAATTCGTTAATTATTTTAAAAGAACCACAATAAATTTAACATATTCTTATTTTTCTTTTAATACTCCAAAAATGAATTAAAGAAAAAATTCTACTTAAAGTCGCAGAATCTTTGTTTGTTAGAATTTTGTGATTTTAACAATTGAAAAATTATTGGATATATGTAAATTCACGAGAAATTCAGTATAGAGTTGCATAATTTTTTTCTTAAAACGAATTATCTTGTTAGATTTGTTTAAAACAATTAAAAAATGATTGAATATAGACAGAGGTCAATGACAAAAACTCAACGTAAAATTGTATAGTTTTTGCTCGTTAGGGTTAATCTTGTTTTTTTAAAAAATTCGTAAATTATTGGGTGAAAGGTGTGAAATGAATTTTACAAATTTCACCGTTTACATTACTAATGAAGGAGGGGAGAGACAAACACGAAAAAAAAAAAAATTTGTGACGAGCCTACATCGGATGTGTGCTCCAAATTGGTGAAAAAAAGAATTGACGTGGCGTGGATTCTCCGTCGCAGTATATACCGTTATATAGCCTCAATGATAGTATACCTCGACGAGGCCGTAAGCGTTGCCTCATCATTAAAGTGTTTGTTTGTACAAAAATAAATATCAGTCATTTCGCCATCTGCTGGTTGCTAGGCAAGAAACGGCGAAAAGAGGTGTGAGAAAGAGATGAAAAATCAAGCTCGTGTATGTATGTGGGTGTGTATGTAAAAGGAAAAGAGAGACAGAGAGAGAAAGAGAGAGAGAGAAATATATTGAGAAGATTCTCGCTCCTCTAAGGCCTTGGCCATCCCCAAAAATCAGGCCTCTACGTCTCTCTCGACTTCGAATTGTCTTGTTTCATGGATTTTAAATATTTTTACAGTGAGGTAATTTTGCCTCGTACAATATGCTGTGTGTACTTTCAGCCTTCGATCTCTAGTCACATATAGACCAGACCTGGTATGTATCAGAATCTCTCTCCCACTCAAACTGTCTCTCATCTGTTTAGAAAATTTCTCTTTCTCTCTCTTCCCCTTCCCTCCTCCTCTTCTCTCTGTATCCGGGATTCGCAGAGCTGGATATGAGATGTATAGAAAATCTTAACAGACTTGGTCACTAAAATCTTATCATCATTTTTATGAAAAAAAAATTATATCCATGCAGTATTTTAAAAATTGTTCACCCTAAAGTTTTGAACTTTTAATAAAAATTCATTATTATTTGTCTAATAAATAAGAAAAGATTTTACGATTGGATTGTGATGAATTGATTCGAAAAATAAAAAATATGTATATCATTTCCAGATCGTTTTATTACTTAAAACACTTTTTTTTAATATCAATGTTCAAAATAATTTAACTTCTTGGCTGTGAAAATCATTTTAAAATATTTTATGGAAGATTTTAAAAATTTAATAAAAATTAAAAAATTATTGGATTGTAATGGTACAAGTGGCAATTAAAAAGACGATCGATTAAATGTAATAAAATTATGATTTTCACAAAAATGCTTTGAGTGGTGTAATTTTTTCACTTGCGAATTAAAAAACGTTTTTTTTACTAAAAAATCTATCGATGATCATCGAAAACGTTGTAATTCATAATGAAAAAATTGTATGGTATTTTCAGTCAAATGAATGAGTTGTCGAGCGAGTTATTAGCAGTGAAGTTTTGTATTATATTGTGATGGAGATACAGATCGTGTAGCTGAATAAGTTTGCAGTACACTTTTCGTATCTTCCACCCTGTTATTTTATCTCTGATCCTCCTTCTCGATCCTTCAGTTCTCCACCCTCGTGATATCTCTTTTTTTTCTATATTTTCACATTACAATCTCTTCCGGTTAATCTGCCTCGTGTGTTTCTTCTTTTCTCGGTCAGTTTACTCTCTCGTAACGTACGTTGTATGCCCATATGGAAATATATGTACAGGGAATTTCATGTGAAAATGAACAATTTCCAGTCAAAAATATTTCGAGGATACCTAATTTTTCCAAAAAATTAAGAAATATTTCTATCAAATTTTCATACTCGAATTCGCCGTTTTTAAATTTAAGAATTTACATAATTATTCATCTTTTTTTTTCAAAAAATATATTTATTTCGTCTGAAATAGCCCATACAATATACATTTCAATTTCTACATTTAACGTGCTAGAGAGACGAGTTGCAAGAGGTCCGGAAGAGATTCCTTTATCCACACACGTCATTCCCCATTTTAATTCTCATCCAAACACTTTTATTTATTTTCATCGGGATTAAAACAAAAAAATATATGTATATTTATACCGCGAAGCAACGCTGGCAGACAGTTTCTGCAAATAGCGGAGAAAGCATCGTTCACATGTTACATATTATACACATATATACAATATATATCACATATATGTTTTTTCTATACATACGCAATACAAATGTATGCTAGAATGATATGAAGAGAATTAAAAAAAAAAAGAATGCATGTATGAGAAAGATGAAAAATTGTGCAAGAAAAAACATAGGATGAACTCTTTAGCCGTGCCTCCACATATTTATATATCTTCATGTACTTTTATCCCTTCCTGTTGACGTACCGTTACATACGATTTGGCGGAAGAGTACTTTAATTTCGAGCTTTTACTGCTCACGCACATACACATATTATCAATCATATTTGCTTTGAAAAAATGTATAATTCAGGATGACAATAATGATAAATAGAACGAGAACAGTCGCTGATGCTTCATGATGGGCTTTCGTTTTTTTTTTCCTCTTCCATCTTGTTTTTTTTTTCCACCACGTATTAACAATCGCGATTTTTCTATTTAAATGTATATACGAATATATTTAAAGTATATATATACATAAAAACTTTAGCTCGCTATATATTTATCCACGTATACGTATTTATATACGTTGGCAGGAAAATTGAAACGAGCACAGAGAAGGCACAGTGTTGAGTGGAAAATTCTCCTCCACACTTGACTAACAATCTACACAAGTACCCCATATATACGGCCACTCGGAGGCTCGTTACACTCTCTCCCTCTCTCTCTCTCTCTCTCTCTCTCTTTGTACCTCATAGCTCGATGTCAGAAATCTCTCATATCCCTCAACCGAGAGACGAAATAATGTCTGTTATCCTTTCTAACAAAAAAAAAAAAAAAAAATGCATTGCGAGCATTTCGTCGAATTGCGAAAGTCAATATCGAATATATCGAAATTCTGCCTCTCATTAATTTATAATTTAATTGATTTATATATGAGAACGCGAGCTGCGTGGAATTTGTTATATTTATTACTATTTTTTTATCCATTCTATTCGATGAAATGAAAAAATCAAATACAATTTATTTGCTGAGCGCAATAAATTTTTATATAATTTTCAGCAAAATTATTCAAACTTCGGTAAAAATAAATTAATTAATAATTCTATATTTATTGTGAAATTCTTTATTACAATTTATTATTCGATTTTTTCAAACGAGATGTCTTTTCAACCGTTCAGAACCTCATTAAGATGAAAAATGTTCTATTTAATTGATAATAATTACGACGCATGAAAAAATGTCGCAATTTTTTTTATTTTCAAAATTTAATCAAGCAACAATAAGAATATTAATGTTGAAGAGTTTGCGAAATGAAAAAAAAAAATAAAATAAATACGAGAATGACGATTTTTATTGCTTGCTCGAGCACAATTCGTTTCTGTCAATCTTTGAGTTACTTCGATATGAAATTCGGAGCTCATCGTTGACGAAGTATGGGAAAAGTTAATGAGCGTGTACAGGGCTCGGGTAACGCAATCTCCTTCCGGAGCTTATAGCTCGCCGTCGTTGCGGGACGAATAACGAAATACAATATCAGTAGCAACCTCGGCGCGATAGTTGGTAGTCTCTCACGCCCAAGTTCATTACCGAGAATTGTTTTTGATACGGGAGCTCTCGCGCGAGCATTACCGATTATATAAAAGTGTACGGGACCGATGTCGGGAACGACGCTTGATATAAAACACGTGTGTACCAAGAACTTCGCTCCAAATGAGAGATAGAGAATGTGCATTTTCCCGCGGGCCTCGTGTTTTACATGCTCGGGTACAAGTGTTTTGTTTATCTTGTCTTACCTTACAACCACGCGAGATTGTACAGATCCAAGTACGAGAGATATACAGTCGAGAGGAGCAAATTACAAAACGCCAACGACAAAGAAAAGGGACCAGCGTCAAATTTCTCGTATACGAATGTCTGTTTACTTGAGATTTAAAATGTAATTATATTTCTTTTTGTCATGCTTAAATGCATAGTTTTTTTGCTTACGTGTTAATTGCGTAGAATCTTATCATATATTTATTCAACATGAAGTTTAATTTTTCGATTTTTTTTTTTCGAATTTATTATTTCGGAGCTTTCGTTTCATGCAGATAAAAAATTGCGTCAAAGTTGTTTTATTATTTTA